>JAOEHQ010047405.1:0-21797 GCA_025447715.1 Asclepias incarnata
AAGAACCGAAACTAGTACCGAAAACCGTCGGTACGGTATTTTCGGTACGGTACCGGTACGGTTTCGGTTTTTCGGGATTTTTGCTCATCCCTAGTTATAGCGATTATGAGGGAATTTAAAAATGATAATATATTGATTAATGCTATGTGATACTAAATTGGAAGATGAAGGACAAACGTTGTTACCTTGTCTTTGTTGCCGTACGTTTGAAGGAATTGGAGATCTGATACTTGGGGAGGACATTTGATGCAAAGTAGATCCAAGAGTAAGAAGAATCCATCATGGACCAATGGAAAAGGGGAAAACGGGCAGGAAACAAGTCAAGCTTCAAGCGGTCATAAGTTTCTTACTTGGAGAAGTTACCGGCTGCTCTTTATATCAAAAGTTTACGAAAAAAGGAACGCATCTAAATATGATCGACAATTACATTTCATAACAATTGGTATATATTTTTCAATAAATTTTACAAAAATCTCGATTTGTTAAAGACAATATTAAATACTTTAGAAGATACTCGTCTCAAAATGGATCAATCTATAAATATATAGATATATGTATACATTTGTTTGGTCCATTAAGCATGGGCCCAAAGGAAAACCCTAGTTTTTATTTTCTTGTTCGGCAGTCATGCTTGCCTATCACCTGATACAGCCGTTTTTCTTCTTCTATAAATATGTAAGGGATGGACAGATAGAAGAACATCAGTAAACATAATAAAGAAAATGAAAGCACAAAAATCTCCAAGGCTCATATTATTTTTCACAGCCACTGCTTTGCTGCCTAATCTTGTACCTGGTGAAAATCTTTACCTTTATCTTATCATTTGTTTTATATATCCAAATTTTACTGTGGTAAATGTTAACTAACGTATGGTTATGGATATTTTTGTATTGCAGTAAAGATGAAAACAGATCGTTGTTCATTGGATTTCATTTACAAATTCCTCATGGATCCTGACCATCCGATATAAGAAGCAATCATGGACTAAAGAAAAGCACGAAAACCTTTCATTGATTTGATTATTGATAAAATCGGTTAAAGGCAAACATCCCGCCTCTTATTGGGATCCATGAGTTCTGAAAGTCATTACATTATTCGGCCGGGAGCCTTGATTGGCGTACATTAGCGGAGGATGCTATCGTCTCCCATCTTTCAGCACCTGATCGATCTTCCATGCACGGACTTTCTTTCAGTTGGACAGATTCTGAATCATCACAACTCGTTATGCCTCCCTAAGATCGAGCAGAATTTAATTCATATGATGATTCTTACCACCATTTGGGTTGTTTGGATGCATAGGAAGGGTGTTTTATTCAGCAAAATGGGGTTCTATTAGAAGTGGTTTATACTTGTAAAAATTTGTAATTAGTTTGATTAGATTTGTGACCCGCTTAGGGCTTTGTTTATATATAGTATTGTAATTATATGATATTAACGTAGTCGATTTATGTAACAAAATTCTGTCTGTTTTTGAACTCGTCGTTCTGAAATTTTAATAGCCGAAAAACATCCATACATCACCAACTGTGGCACTCTCATTTCGGTGCTATGTATTCTTCCGTAAATTAGAAAAATTATCCTTTGCTATTTCTTATGAACCTACTGTCAATTTCTTTAAATGGTTTGATGGAGATCACGAAACGTGATATATGCCCAAATCAAGAAATGGGGAGTATGTTTTCATGAATACTTTGCTGCAATCGGCTGTAATGACCTTTTGTGTACTGAATCTGCAAATACACCCATTGCCCAACTACAAATGTCCATTCACTCGTGTGCATATCAGGCCATAATGTCATCCTGTTTTAGGCCTTAAGCAAATGATCGCGCAACAAGTGGACATGAGTTTCTTTGGAAATTAGACAGCGAGTCCGCACGCATGTTCCCTTACCCGGCCTTGTACACGATACTACCATTTTTTTCATCGATACCCCAGTTTTTACATGTGTGGCCAGCCTTACTGCTATACAAAAATTATGGTGTTTGGGTCCATCTGGTTTTTCAGTATATATGTTATGTTAAATCATGTGATTGGAATTCTGTTTGGTTACTTAGGTCGATCAGAAGCAATGTGATGCCAGCCCACAACTGGGAAGTATGCATGACGTGAGTAACAAATAATCATATCTAGTGGGCAGTGGCATAATCAGAGAATGGGTGGTCTTAAGACAAAGATAAGTAAACATTTTTACTTGCTACTCGCAATAATTAGACAGGAACGTGTGTTCCGTCACTTTGTACACGATACCATCCTTTTATGACCATTGCTTTTACATTTTCAACATGTCTAACTGCTATACAATAATTATAGTGTTTCGGTCCTTGAGTTTTTCCTAATATGACTTCAGCCATATCTTATACATTTGGTATGTCTTTAAATGCCTCAGCGAAGTAACTCAATCATGATTGTCGCAGCAAGAGATGATACTTGGTAATGGAGTGCTTATCGTAAATTTGGCTGCAAACTTGACTCATTTAATTAAAATTGAGTTCATTTGGATGTTCAAAACACGTTGAATAAAACACTGCTGTATAAAAAAAACATACTTGAAATGAAGGAATATCTGGTTAAAGATTTATAGACGAGATTTTGAGATTGACACAGCTTTATGTGGTGCATACTTTCTTTAGTTTTGATGCAGAATACGTCTACTGGGAGCTCATCACTCATTGAACCAGCAAGTGAGAATCTCTTCCTTGCACAAAATTTTAATAGTAGAACTGCAGTTTGTTGTTGCAATTTTTTCGGTCGCATTTAACAAATTTTATATGTAAAGATCGTGTCTTTGTATAGCATTATTATACGAATTAACGTTATCAACTTCTATGTAATACATCTGTCTGCCTGGTTTCTGAACGTACTTGACATGTAGTAAAGTAGCAATGGTTATTTCGAGTCTTGTATGATAAGGCCCTTCACTATGCTAGCCGTCGTCCTCGTCCAAGAAGCCGTCTTTCTCGTCATGATAGGCACCACCCCGTCATGGGGTGGTCGTCGTTCTTTCTCGTTATGTTTTCGAAACGTTTCGACGAGTAAAAGTGGGGCCCATTTATATGTATTAGAGTGTGTATTTAATATTTTTTTTAATTGGGGATGAGATGATGAAAGAGGTATGATAGAGAGGAGGTCGTTCTTGGGTGTGTCTTGAAGAGAGAAAGCTGATGTGGCAATCAAGACGAGGGGATGACGAATTCAGGATAGGAAGAGACCTTATAACAATGAATTGATGAAAAGTTGTATACCATAAAGCTTACAAAAATTGAATGGTTATTTTACAAGCATTCAAATTTGAACATTTTGTGGATTATTCGATAAAATCTAAAAATGAATACATTTAAAGCTCATAAGATGATTTAGGTCGCCATTTATACCAAACACATACTATTTAACTGATAGCTCAGTAATTGTATACATCGGAAAAAGAAAAAAAAAAACTTAGTCTTTCTCAAATACAAATAATCTAAATCTAAATAAATAAAAAACTTCATTTATATACACACATACATAATCTTCATACCTAACGGTTAAAGCGACTGCCTTTTTGATTTAGGATTAAGATGACCTTGATAAAAACATTCAAAATAAGCCTCTTTTATTTCGCTGATGTTATTAAACAAATTCACACCATATGTTTTTACACACAACCGTTATTTAATTAATATGGATACAAAGTACAATAACCCTCTAATATATAAACCTCCAATATATAAACTTTGCATGGATAACATAATTCAGTTTCTGTTTTTTAAATCCAGCCATAAATTAGTTTGATATTAAAAATGAAGTGGTTGCAAATGTAGCAGTTGAGTGAGAGACAGCAAGTGATGATGACACAACAAAGAAGCGATGTTTTTTCCTCTCCTAATATAGTTCATTCTTAACATTTTAGAGCACTTGTGACAATCAAGCACAATTATTCATTGTTTCACTATAACAATCACACTATGAATATAAATTGAAGCTCGATCATAAAAAGGAAAAGAAATGGAAAACAAACCGCTAGCTACTTCCTCTCCCTTTTCATAGCATCGTTTATCTCACGTTGCTCCAACCATGTGAGCCTCGTAAAGATCCACGTCGAAATCACGATGTAGTTTTGCATTTCACGCTGAAAAATCGAGCCTCGTTACGATTACTCTCGTTTTTTTACTTTTAGCTAGTTACATATGTAGTACGGAACAAATTTATCGTGTCCAAATACAAAACCATCACCTTAACAAAGTCACAAAATAGAAGTATTTCGACCTTACCATAATACCCCAGTTATCCATCCATCCATCATAAATCCATAACAAAGATAAAACCCGGGTCAGGTAGGCCAAACCTTGTCGCCATCTTAACACGGAGATCATCGCCCTAAACTTGGCCCCACATGCCATTCGTTCCCAATACTTTCACAATTTTATTTCATTGCATTTCAATTCAATTCAATTATTATAATAAGGATTTTGTTATTACATATTTAAAAAAGAAAAAAACATCCCTACTGTTGACTACAGGGATCCTTAAGTGCAGCAAAAAACAAATGAAAGGTATAATAAAATAAGTTCTGAACAGGAAAAACGTTTTAAAAAAGGAAAAAATATATTAATTGCACTTAAGGCTATCACCAAAGTATTATTACTTGAAAATTTGTACAACATAATTAGGAAAATCAGGGATTTGATAATTAAAAAATAAGTAAATTTTTTTAAGGACAAATCATAGGTGCTATTAATAGCATCCAAGATTGATGCAAGTCATATTTTGACTCAAATATAATAGTCTAAGGGATTTTTTTCTTCATAGTCAATTCTAATTATTTTCCTGGTCACTCAAAATATGTTCTTTTAAGACATGATTAAAAAAAACCACGGTTTTGAAAACCAGACCGTGAACCGGTAGTGTATCCGGTATTTTAAAATCGGTCCGGTCCGTTTGTTTACAAAATGTTTAAAATGTTTGTAGGATGGAAGAATCGATCTCGGACCTTGAGGTTGAGGGGCGGACATGTAACCAGATCTTCCAAGTGGAAGGATGTGATTAGTTTCCAGTTGTTTTAAATATACCCTATTAGTCCACCAGAATTGAACACGCAACCTTGGAGCTGGAATGGACAACGCATAACTAGTCCTTTTATGTTATTTTTTTTGCTTATATAACGTTTCAGACGAATGATATTTTTAATTATCAAAAAATTAATGTTCGATTTTTCCGGTCCGGTCCGGTCCAACTGGTTGGACCAACTGACCTTAAATTACCCCTTAAAACGGTACAACGTCTGGTCCGGTTTTGAAATCTTTTTTAAAAAAAGTATTTACTAAGCGCCGTAAGCATCAAAAGCCCAAAATATAAAAATGAAAAATAAAAATGAAATAAATTTGTAAAGACAAAAATGTCCCCACATTTCATTCTATAAATTCCTTCACTATCCTTTGATCACACTCTCATATATTTCTATCACTTATCTGTTTCATTTTTATCATCATCATCATCATCTTCAACACAAAATTAGAAATTTTTTGTATCTTTCCTTTTCTTTTAGGTTTGATATAATTATATAAATAGAAAGATGTTAGGTGTGTTCAGCAGCTCAATAGTATCACCGCCGGAGGAGCTGGTGGCTGCCGGAAGCCGTACACCGTCGCCGAAGATCTCGTCGAAAGCTCTGATCAACCGGTTCATCGGAAACAACGCGTCGGCGGTGTCGATGCAGATCGGAGATGATGCTCAATTGGCCTATACTCATCAAAATGAGTCCCTTACACACCCTAGGTATAAAAATTATGTTATAATCATATTATATTATAAATTACAATTATATTTATATAATATATATTCATACACGTACATATGTTAATTATTATACGTATATATATGTAAGATGATCAATGATTTGTGTTTGTGTTGATGTTAGAATCTAGAAGCTGGTTTTAATTACTGTTGCTAAACAACGCCTAGATTTTTGGTTAATCAAAATATGATACATGAATATGAATATACACGTATATAAGATGATATACACTACTATGAAATGAAAAAAGTGATGTCCAGATGTTGATGATCGATTAATTAAGGTGTACTGTATATAAATTTGATCACCAGTTATTTTTTAGATTTTGTGCAAACTTTTTTTTTTTTGAAATTAGTGTAAATATGTTTTGATTCGGTACAGAAGATCATGTTTTGTTCTCCGGTATTCCTAGGATTGGGTACGCCGGAATTGGGGATAATTGTTGTATCTTTATAGTTTGATCATGATGATGATGCAAATACTTTTTACACCTTATATAATAATTAGTTTTGTGCATCAATTAGTAAAGTCTAGATAGAGAAGGTTGGCGTTTATCAAGTGTATCAAAGAATTAATAAGGTGGGATTAAGAACTAATTAATAAAGTATGTGTGTCATCCTTTTTACGTTAAGAACCTTTCTTAAGTACGTATCCACTTATTGCTTTTCGTTTTATTAATATACCCAATCTTAATTTTAATACTAGAAGTTTAGTACAGTTTAAGAGCTTTGAAAAAAATAAATAAAGCTTTTAAACCAATAGCTCTTAAACTTTACGCATCATGAAATACATATAAACAACTCGTGTATTTACGCATGTCTAAATCTAGTTACGTACGAAGAAAGAAACTTGCTTGTATCTTAAAACAGGGGGAGATTATAGGATACGAGTTTTGTATAAATATCAAAGGATCGTTGGGTTAGCTTCGATCTGTAAGCATTAGCTTTAAAATCTATTTCGAGAACTTATTACTATGTCTAAAATGCATAACAAATAAACGGATGCATATGTTAAATTTAAATATGAGTAACGAGTTTAAACATGTATGATTAACTCAACCGTTGATACATAGATTTTATTTTCTCTTTTTCATCGTCTTCACATTGAATTTTGTGTCTTGATATCTTTTTTAAATATGTTTATATATCATTTTAAAAAAAAAAAAAATATAGATATGTTAAAACACGTTAGTTTGTCCTTTTTTTTTCTTTCTAAACAATACAAGGCTTTGTAGTTTAGTAATAAGCAGTAGTTATTACCCCTGCATAACTAGTTGTTTTCATTGCCACATGTCATAGAATATATGACGTATCGGTAAGTGCTATGAATTATTTATCGATGTTATCGATCGTAATATTATAACAAGATATTCAATATGAAATACGTATTAGTTTGCTTCTACTAATATACTAATTCTTGTCGGTTGGTTTGATTTATTTTGTTACATAATCATACCATTACGTTTCATTACATGTCATCTCACTTAAACTTGTATTTTACTAGTAAAATAGAAAAACTAAACTTTAATTAATAATAATTATGAAAAAAAAAAGAAGTAGATTCTGTAGTATATATGCCATTCTGCCAAGTAATCTGGGGTCTGTTTTTATGTTTTTTATTACTAAAAAGATATGGAATTATATTGGTTTTAGTTTTTGTTAGTATTACCTAAAATGTGAAGATGCAAGTTTGCTTTTGCCATACGTTTTACTTGTGTTGTTAGTCAAAATGGGATAAAGTTGTATATGTTTTTAAAAGAAAAGATTGTTTTCAATTGTGTTTTTTCATTTCAATAGTCAAGATTTATAGAGCTATCCTTTGACTAACTCTACTATTGGCCGGGGTTGATGCATATGATCTCAAAAATAGGTTTATCCTAATACACTGCATGATTTATCATTTTAATGAGTTTTTTAATTATTCAGTAGTTTATTGACATTTTTATATTTAAAACACCATGTATTTTATTCTTGATTTTGATTTGATAAAATATCTACTAAGAAAATACATATTAGAAATAGATATGGGCACATAGTTTACCTTTATGCCACATAGCTTTTAAAAAGATTAATTAATAAAAATAAGTTCCTGAAGGATGGCGAATTATCGTGAGCAATGATGACATGATAATGGATTCTTTCTTGTTAATTAGTCTCTGTAATAATAATTTCAATTTGTTCCCCACTAAAAAAAAAACGTTCCATTTACCTACCTCTATGTTGTTAAAGGTCATGGCAAAAATCTATTATCCCTCAAAAAGGGAATATAATATAATATAAATTTATATCTTTCTTATCTCATCCTCACTCATAATTTATTTTAAAGGGAGGTCTCTTTAGTGATTTAACTTTTCCCATCTTGGGCTTATCCGAAAGTTCAATAAGCATTTGAATAATTCAATGTTAATTATTGGCGTATATTTAATGCTAGTCACACCCCCATTAAAAAAAAAAGTCATATATCCTTATTATTTTTTGTAAGCTTGTGACTTGTATGGCCCATTCAAAAGTCGAGTATTGCTTGTCAAGAAAAAAAGATTCAATTATCTATCTACTTTGGTTTTAATGATTCTTAAATTGTCCTTTTTACTATCTATAATATTTTGATGATATGTCATTTAATTCTTTAAGCATTTTAACTATGGATGGATTATCTTTAAAGTTTAATACTAAGTCTATATAATCAACACAACAGATCTTTCGCGGTCAAGGACGAAATATTTTGCTTGTTTGAAGGAGCACTTGACAACTTGGGTAGCCTAAAGCAACAATACGGGCTTTCCAAGTCAGCCAACGAGGTCGTTTTGGTTATTGAGGCATACAAGGCTCTTCGTGATCGCGCTCCATATCCTATAAACCAAGTTGTGGGTCACCTTATTGGAAACTTTGCCTTTGTTGTTTTTGACAAGTCAACCTCTACTTTATTTGTGGCCACAGTAAGTCATAATCATCTGCCTAATTTTTTACTGCAATGATGGATTATATTTATATTACTTAAGATGCGTTTAGTATTTATGATTTAAGTAATTCTGAGTGGTGTTGGTAACGATAATGACAGGATCAACATGGTAAGGTTCCTTTGTATTGGGGAATCACAGCTGATGGATGTGTTGCATTTGCAAATGATGCTGATCTGCTCAAAGGTGCCTGTGGCAAGTCACTTGCTTCTTTCCCTCAAGGTTCTGTTCTATCCTTTTCTTTTTGTCTATTTTCCCTTAAACCAGTTCTTTTCAATTGCGATAGCTAAATGGGTGGGTTGGGTAAATGCGTATTTTTAATTACGGGCCAGGCTGTGTTTGACCCAAAACACTATTTGTCACAAATGTTATTACAAAAAGTATATTATATAAGAGGGATGTGAATATAAGGCTGTCATGTACCTAGCTTAGGTATAGAACCTCCTCACATCTTAGTTTTTTAATCCATAAAATTCATGGGCCTAGGTCATTTATTTATTATACAACAAATATTAAAAAAATTGGTATGTGAGGGGTTCTATACCTAGTTTGGGTACATGACAACCACACATTCACTTTTCCCATATATAATATAGATCTATATCTAAATTAGATATATAAATATATGTATATATATACACACACAGAGAGAGAAGGCGATGGTGTTTGCGATGGTGACAGCGGTGGTTGCGGTGGTCATGGCGGTGGTTCGTCTTTCATTGCTGCTTTTCTTCTCTACTTTCTTGTTTCAGATCTGTTTATACATGGTATAGATTTGATATAGAGAAGGTGAGGGATTGCTGGAAGTTTTATTGTGTACATAAAGGATTTATTAAAAAAAAAAGGAATAAAGAAAGGAAATAAATGGATTACATTATAATCGCGTGTATAGACAACATGAAATAGATGGAGTTGTCTAATACGTGTCTTAATGATAAATATAAGGTGCAATTAATGTACAAAATATTATTCTTAAAAAGTGAATATTACATTTTTCAAGAAAAATATTAATACCTTTTTTATTTTACGATAAAAATATTTTGTGCATTAATTTGAACTATTTTAACTTTAAAATAAAACTCCGTTCACAAAAGCAGAAGAAACTTTTAAAAATTAGAACAACGATTTCATAAAAGTTTTGTATACCCTTCTATTTAAGAAGGTGATATGCACATTATTTATTAATTTCTAGCCATCACCATAAAACAAATATTTTGACCATTTCGTAAATAATAAAAAGGATATTGATTAAAACAAATTAACCAACACTTGCATCATCATAAAAATTTTAAAAATATGCACGACTAATTCGAGTCCAGCTACTAGTTAATCATTCATTTCTTTTATTAATCTTGTGTTTCGTCATCTCATCAGACGTGCTTGGCATATATTGCTATGTAGATTATTTGTTTGAGAATCGGTATAATGTAACATTTGATGTTCCGTATAATATAATTGATAAAACTGTATACTTGATAGCTAGTAAGATGAAGAGACATATAGCTTCAATGATGGATACTTCTAACATAGTGTAAGCATTTATGATCAACAATCAAAAGATAAAGTTTGCCAAAAAAAAAAAACCATGAAAATCGGATGGAAATCAAAATACATTTGCGTTTAGTTGTATAAAATGTTTTCTAGTTTTTTATTTTTAATTTTTTAAAAAATAAAAAATGTTTTTCATTTCTAAAAGACAAATGAAAATTATGAAAATGTGTTCAAAATAAAAAATTACTATTATCATCAACCCTAGATCAAACCTCTTGTATCATTCTACCCTCGATATTTGAATCAGTTGACAAAACGAGAATGGACATCACACTTTAGCATTTTGGTGAATGTCAAGTTGTCAACTATCTATCTTGCGTTCACCTATTAGTTGGTCTAAATAAACTTTTATAAAATATACAATACATTATGACAGATTAGCACCCTGATTATAATGTCATATACATTAATACATGCATTACAATATGGATTTTGAATTTTGATAACCATATAGGTTCCGGTTCATAAAACAATCATTTTCTGTTAACTGAAAAATAATTATGCATTATTAAAATATTCATGCATTAGTGTATATACTGGTGTTTTATGAATCTTTGTACATTAACTTTATCACGATTCAATGATCAAGATCTTATCCTATTTGTTTTAATTTAGTATTTGTTTTACAATAATCAATCTCTATATATAATAATATAATAATAATAATAATGGTCTAATTAAAAATAATTATCAACTGTCAATGTAAAATTTTATGACGTATTAATTATATATGCAAATTAAATTCATATATTTGATGTACATGTATAAAAAGCATCTTCAATTCAATGATGAATGTAGATCGACAAACCATATATATATGTACTAAAATCAGCACCAAAGAGATAGAGTTGAATAAAAATCTTACCATAAAAATATGTTATAGAAAAAAAAGAGTAGGAGATTAGTGTTCATTTAACAGTGATTTAGCCTGACTGCGTAGCTGCGTAGGCTGACTTAATATACCTATTGGCGGAGGCTACACATATAGTAATAGTAATATATTACATAACTGTTATCAAAGTGTCATTTTTTTAACGTAGCTATTTGTAAGTCATTATATTATTGTTATTAAAATGTCGTTATTTGCATTAATAAAAATATTATTATATGTTATGTTTTACATAACATTATATCATTGTTATCAATATATCATTAGCTGCTTTAATATAAATATTATATTGCGATCAATTGCCTTTTAAATTTTAAAAAAAAAATACATGCGACACGTTTTTTATTGGAACCCACATGGCGATGTAAACGGAAAACAGTTGTTATCTTTTAAATAATTTGTAACAAGTCAATGACTTCGAGGAATCATTTTACTTGCAATTGGCCTAAAATAGCATTTTAATTAGTGTTAAAAAAATAAAAGAGAATAATATAACTGAAATATAATATAATCATGTATAATATTAGTTTATTTGTTATTGCAATTGTCTAAATCCGACTTTCATTTCTTTGCTCGTCTTTATAAACATGAAATAATACCATGATCACCATTAATTCCCCACATATCCAATTCCCCCTATATCCACCATGGGCCAAAAATATATTAGTATTATTACCATCATTTTCGTATTCTTATTTCTCAACCAAGCACAATCCCATTATTTTTCAAAAAAATTATCACCAAAATCGCTTGGTTTGAAGCAAGAGAAACTAACTCACCTTCACTTCTACTTTCATGACGTGATAAGTGGCAAACCCCCTAGCGTCGTCAAGGTAGCTGAGGCCGCGACGTCCAACTCCTCTAGAACCGGGTTTGGAACCATGGTTATGATTGACGATCCATTAACAGTTGGTCCTGTACTAACCTCCAAGATTGTGGGAAGAGCACAAGGGATAGTTGCATCTGCCGACTTAATTGAACCTGGGTACCTGTTTGTATTAAATTACGTTTTTGTGGACGAAAAGTACAACGGTAGCAGTGTGAGTTTATTAGGGAGGAATGCCGTGAACGCGCCAGTGAGAGAGATGCCCATCGTGGGAGGAACAGGCGTTTTTCGATTTGGTCGTGGTTATGCGATCACAAAGACTCATTTCTTTAATGCTAGCAATGGTGATGCCACTTTTGAATATGATGTTTTTGTTCTTCATTATTGATCATTGTCTTTAAATAATGTGATTGAGGATTCCACAAGCCTCATAATTTGTGTGTGTTTAGACTTTACAGTGTCAATTAAGATCAAATTCTTTTTATAAAATAAATCTAAACCACTTCAAATTTATATACTCCGTATAATGGTACATCTATCTATTATTAATTTAACTGAAAGGGAGTACGTAGCTAGTACATAATTAATGTCGTCACCTACAAAACACAATACATCTTAATAAAACTAGATGAATACCCGCACAATGCGGCGACGAAAGTGGTGGTGGCGGCGGCGAGTAGTGTAGGTAATTGATATAAAAGTAATTGATGTAAAGGGTGTAGTGTAGTTATTTTAGGAGTTAAAGGATAGATGGTGTAAATTAATAGAGGTATTATAGGTTAAATAAAAGGGTAAATCAGAAGGAACCCTCTGATCCCTGGTACCATTTTGGTACCTGCCAATCCCACCCCGTAAGAGATCTGCGCTTGTAAGATACTTCCACTTAAAACCGCACATGCTCGGAGTTGAACCCCATCAATAGGTTTCACATTTGTAGTCTTCGCCAATAAGTATATTAAATAAAAATGTTTAAATTAGTTAAGAAAATGGTAAGGGTAAAATAGGGATAGATAATAGTGTATTTGGTGATGCAACTTTTTTAAAACCTACCTCTTTAATTTCCCTTTATAAGAAGAAATGCAACCAGGACTCTACATCGATCTCTCTTTCTCTCCTACTTTCTCCAATATGGGTCAAATTCTCCAAATATACAAGCATGCTATTTTTATCTTTCTCCTATTGATCACACATTTGCATCAAGCACAAGCCCATCAATTTTCAAAAAAATTGTCACAAAAAGGGTTTGGCCTAAAAAAAGAGAAACTAAGCCACCTACACTTCTACTTCCAAGACATAGTGGGAGGAGATCACCCGACTGTCATCCGGGTGGCTGAGGCCGCCATGACCAACACCTCCAAAACCGGATTTGGAGCTACCGTCATTCTTGACGACCCATTGACAGTTGGCCCCGAAAGAACCTCCAAGATTGTGGGAAGAGCACAAGGAATATATGCATTTGCTGACTTAAATGAATTTGGATTGTTGATGGTACTGAATTACGTCTTTATTGAAGGGAAATACAATGGTAGTACTTTAAGTATATTAGGGAGGAATGCACCGTTGTCTTCAGTCAGAGAGATGCCGATCGTTGGTGGGAGTGGGCTTTTCCGATTCGCACGAGGCTATGCTCTTGCAAAGACTCATTCTTTAAATGCGAGCAATGGCGATACGGTCGTTGAGTACAATGTTTATGTCCTTCATTATTGATAACATATTCAAATCGACATTGACTTTTTGTTATATAATATAATATATATTGGTAGATGTGTTGTGCTATTTTAATTAGTTGGTTTGTATTAATTAGAGCAAAATATGGCATATTATAAGTCACGAAAGTCGGTTGTATTATTATATATATGTACTAATTTGATTTGATGTGATAGTTGTATCGTTGTTTTTTTAGCATAATGAAGACTATAATTAAATATATTTTCTTCGGATTGTGTTCCTTTGAATTGGTACATGATTAACAAAAAAAATTTTCCCTTCATATCGATCTCTGGTACGGTAGAAGACATATATTACATTGTGTTCATTTAGAACCAATTTGTCGCTTTAGGTGAAATGTTTCTTTCCTAAAAAACACGATCGTGACACATTTCTTTCATTGTTCATTTTATAAGGCGTTGAATATTAAATAGTTCAAAGAAATGGTGGGTTGGTAAAGAATAAGTCGCTCTATAGAATCTTTAGAAAAAATCTTTAACCGACATGAAATCTGTGAGCAACTTATTCAAAGAGACAGCAAAGCAAAAAGAATTGATTGAAGCTTTCAAGTTCTCCAAACATCAATTACCAATGGTTTGAATAAAAAAGATTATAAAAAAAAAAGGCTCGAAAGAGTACGGGAAAAATTGTGGCTGAAGTTTGGTGATGTGGTTGGCAAGACAAAGACGATGAAAATGGCGAAGACAAGGAGTAATTTTCTTATTAATATAATCTCTTTTTTTAACGTAATCTTTTTTCTTAATGTAATCTTTTAATTTATAAATATGTGTTTTTTAGTGTTTGATTGGAAAAGGTAAAATAGTAAATTAATGAAGAAAGTGAAAAGTTATTGTCGAACAGTTTAGATTTGTTAACATGACATTGAGATGGCAAAATTAATCAAGGAACATGTTATTATAGAAAAAAACCTTATTGCATGCTATAAAAAGTCTAAAGTTCAATACATTTCACATTATCGCAAAGGAAAATGATATCTTTTTTGAAAACCAGCCTAATAATATTTCGAGCAACTTAATTATATAACACGTGTAATTTATTAATTTCCTTCCTAATTTCATCATTTGATTTTATCAAATGTCATGATCAAGTTGTTAGGAGGATTATTAGACTGAATTTTTAAGATGATATATCATTTTCTTATCACAAAGAAAGTAGGGAGCAAATTAAAATTAAAAATAAGATCCTATGTTACGTAAAATATTTCAGCTTTTTTTTATTTGTATCTTTCATATTCGGTTAGTTGTAGAATTGTAGTAGAATATTTCAGTGATGATCATATAGACCACTCCGTTAAAAATTATATCTTTTTTTTTGGAACGGCAGAAATTTGTATAAACAAAAATAAAGCAACTAGCAAGATACTAGTTGCCAAAAGTTACAATTACAATTACAAATAACTCAAAAAAGCTAACAAACAAAAAGACAAAAAGACACAACCCGGGACATTAACTGCGAGGCCTTCAAAAGGAGTGAAAAAACTCGTACCAATTACCAAAAAGAAGGCACGAGAAAAACTCCCAACCAACGAGGGCCGAGCCACCGGTTTTCACCTCGTGGTGTTTTTGATGAATTCCCAACCATGTCCCGGGACCGACCCACCCATAGCCATTACAAAACCAAACAGCAAGCAAATGTAGTGCAACAAGAGGTATGTAATAGCGAATTCACAGCCATTAGTCCAAAGGAAACCGCACTTCATCCACCATCTAAAGGGGTCACGAGCCAGTCGTTCCACACATAGCTTCTCTTCCGGTCCCGAGTAGAAATCCAAAGATACGAGAAAGAAACTATCGACTGAAAGGTATTGTTTGGATTAGCTTGTGTATCATTATGAAGAACATTATTTCGGTCCTTCCACAAGTGCCACCACCAAGTAAACAAAATCGCTTCTATCACCTCTCGTCTTGGTTTTGTAATCTGAAGTTCATTACACCATTTCAGAATCTCACTCGGGTTCTCATCAGGAATTTGTAAGCGAATCCATTTGCTGATTTTACGAGCAACAACCCTCAAAAACGAACATTGATGGAAGACATGGCTGATGTCGTCATAACCGTTATCACATAAATTGCATCGTACCGTATCAATATCAATTCCACGACCAAAAAGGTTCACATGGGTAGGAAGACCGTTACGTAAGAGCCGCCAAACAAAAAGGTTAACTTTTTTTGGCACTCGTTTGTTCCAGAAAGTGTGATCTCCGGAATTATTAAGCATTCGGTGATCAATAAATTTCCTAACACTTGCAACATTGAAACCATTTTTTCCATCAAGACTCCAAATCCAAGAATCCGTTCCACCTGTGAAGACATTCGGTAATACACCGAGCATAGTATCCAGCTGTTGTTGCTCAGCACCAGACCTTACCTCTCTTCGCCAATTCCAAGTCCAGCTCAAGTTGGGGCATCTATCAAATACCGAGCATTCTTTGTTCATTTCAAGTGCATATAGTCTAGGCCAACGCAGCTCCAAAGGTTATTCTCCACACCACAAATCCTTCCAAAAAAGAGTGAGTCTACCGTCCCCAATCTTTCTAGTGACAACATCGTTAGGTAACGAACAGGAACTGTGAACATGTTTAGCCGCCGATGTAATGTTGTACCAGGTTCCTTTTGATCTTGCCGACATATTACAAAAGCATTCCTTTCCATGAATATCAGAAATCACACGAACCCAAGGACTATCAAGGTTATTTAGACCACGCCATCTCCACTTATATAACAAAGCCAGATTCATAGCATTTAGGCTTCCTATACCAATCCCTCCATCAACAATATCCGCCATAACCGCATCCCACTTAATCCAGTGAATTTTTCTCTTCTCCATAGAGCCTCCCCAAAAGAAAGACGATCTCAAAGATTCAAGTTTCTTGTTAACACTCTTAGGCATCCTATACATTGACAAATAGTAATTACCGAGAGAACCAAGGACAGCCTTAATTAAAGTCGTCCTTCCACCAATGGAGAGAAGATTAGCTTTCCAACCCGACAGCCGTTTGTTGAATTTATTAATCATAGGCTCCCAAAAAGATAACCGTTTAGAATTACCACCCACAGGGATACCAAGGTATTTGAATGGCAATCTTTCCGCTTTGCATCCAATCATACTAGCAAAACGATCCACATCCTCATGAGAAGCACCAATACCAATAATAGACGATTTCAACAATGATAACATCATCAGCATAAAATAAATGAGAAATCATGACCTGATTGAGGGTGGCACCAGAAAAGAGACCTTGACGAAGACCCCGTCAAGGTCTAGTGATAAGAAGACATGTTTTAACACAAGATGTCTCGATTCAAGTCCTACCCTGGACGTTTTTTGGGGTGACCACAAGTATTTAATTTCCACCTATGGTGGGTCTAGGTGAATTTCCCCTCCAGGGTGATAGGGGTTTCTCATCGAGGGGTTTAAATTGGGGATCTATTTTGCGAGGGGCTCACTAGCTCGGACACGGTTAAAACAACGTATGCTAGATCTCCCGATATTCGCGAATAATTCACATCTTTAAAAAAAAAGATAGATATATATGTTTTATTTAATCTCTTTGCTTTGCACACGTACCATGCTAATAAGTATATATGCACGAGTATATATGATCAAAATTCTTTTTATTATAGACTTTAAAGATTTGATTTTCTTTAAAAATGATGACAAGGTTGTTTGATGGTACACATTAATATATATATATATATATATATATATTGTTCTAACATTTCTGGTATCTGTTTTTTAAATTCCTCTTTATCTAATGAGCTATATTCTATATTTGCTGTTCTAATTATGATGTCTAGTTTTTTTTTTTTAATTTAGCTTCTGTGCAAACTCTGATGTCTGTGTATACCTGAGTGTAGGGTAACTGTATGTGTGTTTACTAAGTGTTATAAGGTTTTATGAATTTGTTATTGCTCCCTGTAAATTAAAGATAAAGTTTAATCCTATAACAAAATCTTTTGATAAATATGTAGGGAAAAGTGAATGTATGACTGTTATGTACCCAAGCTAGGTATAGAACCTCTCACATACCAATTTTTTAATATTTGTTGTATAATAAGTAAATGACCTGGGCTCCATGAATTTTATGGATTAAAAAACTAAAATGTGAGGGGGTTTTATACCCAAGTTAAATACATGACAGCCTTATATTTCCATTTCTCATATCTATATTATCTATATTACATTATAAAAGGGGAACCCACCCCCCTTATTTCTCAAAAGATGAGTTAAACTACCAATTTTACCCCTCTTTTTCTTATTGTTTTTTACCTTACCTCAACTAAAATTCCAAATCTAACCCTCCCCTTGCTACCCCTTACACTTTACCAAGATCATTCATCCATTCAAAAAAAAAAAACACACAACACCTTCTCTCATAACCCTCTCACGCACACACAAAAAAACACACCCACGCACCTATTTCCTGATCAGCCGCCACGGACTTCCATGAGTCGCCGCCGCGAATCCATCGTCGCCGCCTCCTCTCTTCATAAATCTAATGTACTAAACTTCCAGTCCCGCCACCGACTTCCTTGATCAGCCACCGCCGCCTCTCTTCATAAATCGAATCCATCGTCGCCGCCACCTCTCTTCATAAATCAAATGTACTAATTACGCCCACGTACTTAATTGTATTTTTTTTTCCCATTATTTATTTTAACATGTTTTTGATATCACAAATATGTTATTAATTGCAGATCTTTCGACCGCGGCCTGGATCCACCATCACCGGCATCATCATCGCCAGGCTCCTCATCGACGGTCCTAAATCCAACAGCCATCGGTAAGTTTTTCCCTTTTGTTTTTTATACCAGATTGGTTTGTTCAAGGTCTAATTTCTTTTATGTTTCATTTGCGTCAATCACCACCGCCGCCGTGGCAACCCGTTCCAACCACGCCTTCATCCCTCGATCTATTGCCGCCACCTATTTCATAATCAAATAATATATCTATATTTTTTTTATATATATAATTTAACTATATTACTATTGCTATATTATATATATATATATATATATTATATTTATGGTGTAGAAATGTTTGAAGTGGTTAGTGGCTGTTAATTGTATTGACTGAGTTTCATATGAAGATTCATTAGGTGTTTTTTTGGCAATATGTCAGAATCGGTAATAGTTCATAGTTTTAGGTTAAGTTAAGTAAGTGAAATGGTGTTGGATTATGATGTTTAGTGGATGTGTTCGATCTGCATATAGGTAAGTAGTTTCGTTTGAATCCTAAGGAAGAAATGGAAATATGAGTTATTTTGAACATTTTGCTTTTGTTGTTTGGTTATATTGAACTGAATGGTAGGTGGCTTTGGAGTATCCTTTTGTTAGCAAGAATAAGTTTCATAATACATTGAAAATGAAAAAAAATGTGTATTTTATGCTACAATGAACTGGTACCGTACGCGTTATCATTGGAAATATATATATCAAATTGTATGTACTCATTGTATGTTTGCATATGTACATTAATGGGTGAGAACACATTTTTGGTTATGTTATATGCCATGATAAGTTTAATGTACACAACTGTTGTTACTGCAGGTTTAACTCCAACTGTTGAAATGAAGACAACCACTATAGAGAGTATTCCAAAACTGTCAATATCAGGTCCATCTCCCATTGATAAATGTTTGCCTTTATAGATATATAACTACATCTAAAAGCACTGTCATATATTGGCAGAACTATAAATGACACGTCTATGATATTACCACTTGAAATGATACATAATATAGATGGAAAAAGATGCAAGTTGTGTATGTTGGGTATAATTTCCTGTTTTTTAAGAAACAACAAACATGTGTGTTGGGTAATTTGTCAGCATGGATATAGTTAGCCAAGATATATCTGACTTTTCCGGATGTGGAATTGGTAATGACTTTCATACAGTTATATCTAACAACAAATATATGATGTATGCTAAAATGAGCATTCATACAGTTATTGAATTCATTCTATGAAATTGTATTTATTAATTACTTTATGTCAGATTGTCGAATTAGGATTCTTTTATTATCTTTTTAGAGGTGCTAATAGTATTGGTTGGGAAATGCTAATAGTCCAATGTAAAAAGTCAATGTGGTTTGTAACAAAGGAATAAAGGATTTTTAACTAACAAAAAACCATGCTAATACATTAGGATTTTTAACGGTATTTTTCATATCATATCAAATACAAAGATACATTAGGATTTTTAACGGTATTATAAGTTATAAAAATGTTTCTTAATAACTTAGATTTTGTTAAATGCAGATGTTATCTTCTAATACTTGCTTCCTTTGTGTATTTCTGATTTTCACAGGAGGAAGAATCAAGGAGAAACAGCACCATGCCTGACATGCTTTTTATCTCATTATCACACAAACTATCTCCAAGTATATATTTTCTTTGGATGGCCATTGTAAGCAACTTCCGGACAATGACAGAATGGAGGTCATGGAACAACTTGACCAAGTTTCAAAGGTTTGTACTGCAACGTTTTCTATCGTTTTTTGTTAAAGAGTTCAGATTTATCCATACTCTTTTCTGAATTTACTTTTGTGTGGCTCATGTAGTGGTGGAATGAATGGCTATTTATCCCTTTGTGTGGGAGATCCATGCCTACATTTTTCAGATCACCTATTCCGGTGATGGTTGATATCATGGACAATCAAGTCATGTAAACGTCAGATAACTCCACTTATTGCTATAGTTTTGACAAGCTACAAAGCCTTGCCAGTAACCGATGATATTTACCTACATTTGTGTTATTTACAGACTTCCAAGTTCCAGATTATCATGAACATATAGTCCGGCCTCCTACAGGATTCCAAGCACCCAAAAAGGTGTATAATGGAGGTGGTAGTTTTGACCTTTTACTTATGAATGGGTCAATTTGGACCGTCCTTATCTTCAACATGTTAAATGAAAGGTTTTGCTAAAAAGGGACCAGGTACAAATGGGTTAATAGAGGGTCGAATTCTATTTTTAATGCACCCAATCCCCTGATTGATTTTATTCAACAATTTAGGTTATTCTTATAAGTTGTTTATGTCGTTTTAAATTATATATAACGGGACACAAACAATATTTGACCCATGTGTCCCACACCCTTTGTTGGGGTATTTAGCTAAATGTTGTTATACGTGTGGTTTCATTTTCATGTTAGTTTCATTTTTGTTGGTACATTTTCTCCATGGTTTACAATTGTCGGTACATTTTCCCTTAGCTAAAAATAATATATTTATTTGGTTTTCATATAAAAAAAAAAACCTAACTGTTTACATGTAATTTATTTAATTTTTGTGTGATATTGTATTAGTAAAACATATAATTTCTTTACTTTCATAACAAGTAAAGTACAATATTAATGAATGGTTTTAACATCAATTTTTTTTACAACTTAAATAGACCAATTATTTCTTTTGCAAAAAGAAATCATATGAATTAAGATTTTCTAAATTTCAGAAAATTTGGACCGTTAAATCAAAGGGAAGCGATATTCGTACCATGGTTTTTATTAGTTGTATTACACTGTATAGATTTTATAACGCACTATATAAACATTTGATGTATCACTTTGGTAAATTAATCAATGCATATGGTACCCATTATCATTTCTCTAAATTAAATGACCAACCGTAGTCAAAAGTTTATAATACATAACTTATATATTACACTAATGTATCAAAATATCACACTAAATGTATTTTACCTAAAGATTGCGCCAACTTATTTGTTACTTGAATTTGTTTTGATAAGATTTTCGCCACATCGTGTATACTGTACTATATACAACCTCTGAGTTTAATTGTACATTCATGCAACAACACGGTACCGCCACTTAACCACTGTTTTTTAGAGGTACCGTCGTAACACGAGGGTACCATACTAACATATGAATGCTGAAATCAAACTGCTTGAACAACATATGAATGAACTCAAGTTACATAAATTATTACAGTTACGACATCTCGCTCGCTATAAACCGTCGCCGCTGCAACGCGCGGGTACTAGGCTAGTATATATATATATATATATATATATATATTAAAGATGGTGATGATGAATAGTGCCACTTGTCACA
>JAOEHQ010047406.1:0-10852 GCA_025447715.1 Asclepias incarnata
TAGAAGTTTATCAGGGTCTCGCCTATATCCTTATTTTGTCAGCATTACTGCATAAGAACTCGGTATTTTGTCTAATGACGCGAGACTGTTACTAAGACGGGTCAAGTAATATTATCTGTGTAGTCACTCCCAGAATACTTGGGATTAGTTTGTTTCTTCATCATCTTTTTGATATGCTTGTTAAAGATCAAGATCACGAGTTTCTACTAGAAGTAGAGTGCGCAACTGCGCAAGGGATCAAATGGGTAATGAAATGGACCGGTTTAAGTTCACCTCTAACACTTTGTTCATGACTTTCAAATACTTTCTTAAATAGTTGGTGTTTATAATGACAAAATTCATATCATTTCAATAGTATTATTTTTCTTTTCTTTTTTTTTTTTTAAATATAAAGTGAGATTTGATCGCTGATTTTGTTGGGAAAAAAGAAAGGTTTTTCGTCTAAAACCCTTAAAGTACTTTTCCGGTTGTCTCTCTCAAATCATCATATTATTTTATTCCCTGCTAGGTCGTTTAAGTTGTCAGATTGTCCCATCTAGTACATTCGGGGTTTTAGACGAAAAACCCAAAATGAATTGAAAAGGATTATATGGAAAGGAAATGCATCTTAAAATATTTATTTGGAGGTAATATGAATAAGCGTGATGACACGTATATAATAATTTTTGAATACACAGAAAGTATGACATTGTATAGTGTACTAATAATATAGCTGATAAAATATATAATTCAATGAAATGTAAATAAAGAATAAAATTACGATTGACGTGTAGGAAAAAATAATTATACGGAGTTTAATCAATGCTATAAATTGCCATGTATAAAATTTCACCAAAACCTCTTAAATTATACGAAAGCTCGATAAAATATTAGATGATAGCAAACTGTTCAATGAAAGCATTAAAAGAACATGACTAACCAAGAAGCACACATTATATTATTATGGCAATATAAACAGGAAAAAAAAAAAAACTTTGGTTGGGTATAAAACATAGTACTATACCATGAAGGAAAAAAAAATTAAATTAAATTAAAAGACCATTTTCATAAAACGAATAATATCAATTTATGTTATGAATAAAAAAAACTCCCCAGACTTTAGAGTAATATACTTATTGATTGGAAAATAACTTTCAGAGGGAACAGATTAAAAAGGAAACCCATAAATAATTATAGAACCTGTCAAATTTAAATTACACCTATTTTGAGATAAACAAGAACCTGTCAAAATATATCCATGTCAGATTTTTATAATGATCAATGAAGCTCAGAAGACATTAAATTAATGAAGATCATACATGCACATATATGAACATCCATATTTATTTATTTATTTATTTTTTGAGAAATGCTAACAAAAGCCTTTAGGGCTTTGTTTAACGTGCATAAAATGATTATACATTTTTATATTAAAAGTTCATCCTTAAATTTTATGGTAAGAGTACAACTAATTTATACACCCTTAAAAATGCCCAAGGGTTTTCGTTAGCAAGACTCTTATTTTTTTAACAGCCAACAAAAAACTTTCTATTATTTCATTAAAAATACTAACCAAAAGCTAGCAAGCATAATACATAACGCCAAGACCAAAAAACAACCTTATTTATTTAATTTAAATAATTAAAAAACTACATTAATAATTAAAAAAATACATTAAATTATTCTTCATCTA
Source organism: Asclepias incarnata (assembly GCA_025447715.1). Classification (NCBI taxonomy): domain Eukaryota; kingdom Viridiplantae; phylum Streptophyta; class Magnoliopsida; order Gentianales; family Apocynaceae; genus Asclepias; species Asclepias incarnata. Next base: position 1,673 of record JAOEHQ010047406.1, read on the forward strand.
GATATGAAAGATTGATCCTTTATATACTCCACGAGATCTGCACAAAGGATTTCGTGTGTGTTCCTATTGCATAATTCTATTGTATTTTCAAGATTTACTTGACTTGATTGCACAAAGGTATGTCGTTTCGTCGAGCGAGGTGGGGGAACTTCATCTTCATTAAAAATCTCAATATTACGACCTTCGTCTTCTACAATTATGTTATGTAATATAATGGATGTGTTTTTGAGATCCTTTCTTGCATTTTCAAATCTTTTTCGTCTTGGTGGCATTGATCTTTCCGCTTCATCATCGGACGATTGAATGACTATATTTTAAATGAACTAGACGAAGACATTTTTGGATGATGATCAATATAGGTTTGAGTGTGTTTGAAAGTGTATAAAAAGATTAATGATTAGTAGAGGTAAAATTGTATAAAATGATAGAAGGTATATATTAAATGTATAGTGTATATATATAGGAAAAAAGTTGGAAAAAAAAACCATTTTTAGTTTTTAAAAAAAACAATTGTGTATAAATAAATTTATGTCAATATCTAACTTTAGCATTTCCACTCTAGCAAAGATGTACTTAAATAATTACAACTCACTCGTATATCAACAACAACAACAACAACATAACTCAATCCCTGCATAAATAAGACTGTAGCAAGGGTGGATGGAAGTCCATGGAGGTCACAAGTTCAATCCCGGGCTACTTAAAAAAAGATACCCTACTGGTCACGGAAAAAAACAGACAGATACTTTATTACATATCATATAGCTAGATGTGCAATTTCGACCCATTATTCATGAATCCGTCAACCCCGTTACCTTTAATTTTAAAAAATGTCAAATTAGTCAAAAAGCACTTAAAAAGTTCTAATTCTAACAATTGTTTATGTAATCATATTTAACACACCGACTATTTTCAATACAAAAGGTGTATCAGGTCAACCCAACCCGGCCTGTTTTGAGCCATACCGAAAAATTACACATTTTGGCTCTTTAACACCCCTAATTAAAAATAAAATAAAAAACTTAACAAATGAATAGAAGAGGTCAGAAGACAAAAACACGATAATAACCTTCAAAGTCGTCTTCATCATCAAAATCAAAGTCCTCATCTTCCTCATCGGATCCATCATCCACTGCTACTCCACCTTTCTGCTAAGAATACCATGCCAGAATTAAAAAAAAAAGAATATTGAAGATTCAAGTTGCTGAAACTGAAGTAGTTATTTTTGAAGCAACCAAGAGAAAAAAAAGAAGCCAGTGATTCATATATAATCATGTTTACATGGTCCATAAACCTTGTATGGTATTGGTGGTACTTGTCAACAGTTCTTGTCACACAGCTATTTCATTAATGGATAAGCAAAACAGTAGACTTTACATAAACGTAGCTAAAGTAAAAACTAGCTGAAGTTACGCAACGTGTATTCAAAATGTATAAACCTCATTACATTAAAATATATTAGATTATAAGTGTTTGTATTAATATTTATTACTTTGGTAACTTATACACCATACTATATTATGATTCAATAAAGAAATGACAACAAATTGTTTGCGGCCCGGCCCGGCCCGTACCAATTTTTTTTCTCATTTTCCCTATTTTGCCACCTATAATGATAATGTATCTAATTAGTTCCGTGTTTTTCCCACATGAAAACATCAGCCAAACTGAACCACTTTAAGTAGAGACAGTTCAATTTAATCTTAGATCTTCAAACATTCCACATGTATTTCTAGAACCGATACCAATATCAAAAAAGACGAATTTAATCTCCACATAAAATAGAGATGGAAACATTTACCACTGTTTCAAACCACAGTCTGCCATTTAATCTCTTTTCTTTGGTTGAGGCAAGTGCGGATTCAGGCATCAACCTGGAAATAGAAGAGAAAATTAAGCATCCAAGATTAACGTACCCCAATTCAATAAATTGACCACTACTTTCTGTAACATGTAGAGGTGCCAGAAATAGTGGATCTGCAGCTTGTATAATGGGTCAAAACGTGGTCATTTAGTACGAGGTGGGTTGATCCAGAACATCTTATCCAAAAATCGAAATATTCATAGAACGATCTAGAATTAGATCTATTTCAATCAAAAAGTACCAATAGAACGATCTAGAAAGTTTTATACATTTAAAACTAGACTTTGGATAGACCTGTTTCCTTTTAAGTTATTTTCTCCAAATTTACTCTTTAGACGTTAGACAAATACAGAAAGAAATAGACCCGACTCAATCCATTCTTAAGCAAATGGTTATAATTTACCCCCTCGAATGACATGAAACACTGAAAAAATATCCAAATAAAACCGTATACTATAATATGTGTAAGCAATACGTAAAGCATATGTAGACTGCACTTTCTACGGGGGAAACTTTCATGTGTTTTTATCATAAATCAGATGCTATTAATACGACATCACTATGATGGTGTGGGTGACCAAAGATTGAGAATATGAAATTCAGAAAGAAAAATATAGCGTCTAGTATATTTATGAAACTTACTTAGCTCTTTCAAGGGCCAATACTGCTTCGAATCTCTCTCCATGCCAAAAATGTATCAACTGTGACAGGTTCTCCATGAGGCACAATTACCTATGACACAAAGTCCAACACATCAATCCATCGAATCTGATTATCATATACCAGGCATAATGCAGTCACAGAAACTATTCAAATCAGTGAACGGACCAAGCATCTTTTGCTACTCATGTTACAACTGAACATAGATTATGTGAAAACAAAACCATGTGACACCAAAAACTGTTTAGTAATTCTGCACACTTTGCATAGGAAAAATATAAATATTCTCAGATTCAAAACGAGGATCAAATTGCATAAAATAAGGTAACGAACTTTGGTCTGATTATTATTTTAGGTGACTATTTGCACTCACAAACAGGCTCAAGCTTCATCTTTTTTCGATACACTATAGACTATATCCAAATCATGCAGGAAAAAAAACATACTTCATCTTTTTTCGATGCAGCCTCTTCAACGCTATCATCGACATCATCTCGAGCAAATAATTCAGAAAGCCAATCCTTAGCTGAGCTAACCAGAGTGTAGATCATAGCCATTCCAAGATTCTCTGATGCCTACATGTCTCAGTTAGCTGAATGAAGAGCATAGCTACATGTGATATTAAAACGAGTAGATACTGAATGTATGCCAACTACCTACTGCAAGAACTGCCATTTCACCCACAAATACTATGATCAATCACAAGATACGCTACACTAATATTTAGCCTTTTTGTGAAAAAAGCCTGAAGCCCTGAACCATGTCAATATACCAAGGGGGTGTTTGGATGTGCGTTTTAGAACTGATCATCTAACTATTCCGGCTTTAGATTCTAGTGTTTGGACAAACATATTTTGTCCCTTTAGCTTTGCCAATTATTTTAGAGTCAAGTAATCAGTTTTGAATGATAAGTTTCATACCGACTCAACAAAACTGATTCCTAAAGGTAAAATTAAATTCTCTATTTACAGCTTTTTTCCTATAACCTAATTTGTTGGACTTTTGACTCATAATATCACATAATGTCTGTTATTTTTCTGAAGAATGTCCTATTGGTTCATTTTACGTATTACTTCATAGATAATCAGAATTTTAGAAACACTCGAACATCTGATTCTCTTATTATTACAAGTTCAAACATGAGAAGCACATCCAAAGATATCTTCCACTATCTTCTACAACCCGATTTAATACAGCTGAGTATTCAATATCACATTAATTCAATCAAAATTAGCATCCAAACAACCCCTATGAAAAGATTTGGTTAATCGAAAGTATTAGACTATTTGGAAAAGCATGTCTACTGTTGTTTAAATCAACGGAGCCTTAGTTGCAACATGGTCAATCTATGTAGAGAGAGGATCATGAAAAATCATAATCCGAAGCATTAAACAATGCTTCAATATGTACAAAGAAGATGATGTACAATTCAATGATAATGTGCTAACAATCTTTTACCTCTTGTTCGAGCTTTTCTTTCAACACTTTGAGATCCGAGTTGTGAATTCCTCTTATACTGTAACAGAACCAAAAGAAAGGATTACACAAGAAATGTAAGCTTCATGGTTCATAATCAAAAATAAGTATGGAGTAAAATAACCACCCAAACCAGATGTCATCGCTGAGCCTTTTTTGTTGGTCAATTCAATTTAACAAATGATGAAAATTAATTAATACAAGACATTTCAGGAGAAGCTGAGCAAGCATCATGGATAAGCATAACAATAGCTGCCGGGTTCTCTCTGGACACGAGAGGGGTAAAGAAAATATAGATTTATATATAACTAATTAAGATATAGTCAGCCACCTTTTCACATTCAGAAGTGGTATTTCATCTGGATATTTTTCTGTATGAGAAAATCAACCCCAACTGAACTGCAACAAGATTTAGCAAGATATTCACATTTTAATAAAACAAAAAACCTCAAGCATCAACTTTATAAAACAATGGATGATACAAACCTGGAGTAGTAGAGGATTCATCAGTCTCGTCATCCTGCCATAACAAAGTACTACAATCAGTGCTTGTATAGGTAACAAATATGATCAATGCTGCTGGTCGAGAAACACGCGTTAATGAAATATTCTCTTTGAGATGATTGTTTGCTTTGTGTTGTTAAAGGCTATATTAACATGACATTAATAACGAAGTATCTAGAACGGCATCTATATAAAAACGAGTTAGTTTGGGTTCTATTTAATTGATAGAGAGTGAGACAGGGTATAATATAAAGAATTTGCTAAAAATGAAAAGAGTTTAAACAGGTCAAAAGTCACTAATCATGTATTCCAATGTTTACAGCATCCTAAATCATTTTACTTGTAAGAAATCATATATTTTATACATGGTTCTTTTATCGAATTTAATACACTAACTATTTACAATTTACAAAATCTATTAAAAGAAGTGCTGGGTAGGCCGTAGGTCAAACCCGGGCTGTTGTGACCTGCACACAAAATTCTGCATAATGAGCTGATCCCGTTTTGATTCATTACCCAGCCCACATTTTTAAGTATGACTATTCACTGCAAACACAGGTAAGCAAAAAGAAGCAAATTTTAAAGTTCAATGATGTATCAAAATCTACTGTATTAAGCATTTAAACCATCACAATGTGTATCATATGCGACACCAGAAGTTTCCATGCCAATCAAATTTTTGAACTTCAAAAGAGCAGGCTTAGAGAAAGTGTCCAGTGCTTAGAATGTTGAAATACCCACAACAGCGGGAACACTGTAATCCTCACTTGAGCAGTGGATTTAGTCCCTGCCCAACAAAAGTTCTTCAAATACAGTAGCTTTTTTCCAAAATGTTCATTTTTGATTTGAGGTTATGTAGTCATTATTTGTGAATTAATGGTACTTCTAATGTCTATTGTGACCATCAATCAGCCAGTAGCCATTTTATGTAAGAGCCGAGAAATAGAAGTGATAAACGGTATAGAAGTGGTTACCTGGGGGGATAAAGTAATTTGGAAACATCGATTTGAAGTGTTCAGTCCACTTTCACTGGGGTGAATTTCTGGCAAATACATCAACACAAAAAACTTATCATAAGTTTGACTGCCGAAGTTGAAGAACACAATTCTAATAAGGGTAAAATGAATGTCAAGTATTATTAATTGTGTGCACCTTGAAACTCATCCATAAGAATAGCTTCCAAAGCTTCGATTTCCATCTTCCTGCACATGGTCTGGCATGAATATTTCTGTTAACAGTGAATTCATATCCTTTCAGTAACAAAATTCACCACAAACGCCCTTTAAATTAAGACCAATCCCGCATTCAAAAACAACTGAATTTCTCCCTTCTAATGAAAGATGGCAATATCGACTTATTTACTTGTGACTGGGTTAATTTGAGTTAGGTTTTATGTCTAACAAGTTAATCAGGTAAAGTATATGGATACAAGTCTAAAAGAAAGAGTTAAAAAGGTCAAGCGAGTAGAAAGTCACCCAAAGTTTACTTCTACAATAAGACCTCCAAAATATTTTTATTTGAAATACTAGATCACAATCGAAGCACTATATCTATCGCAATCATATATGGCACACTAACTAATCATACAAAATATTTAATTCGGACCAAAAATGTTTCATACTTTCAACTCAGCCCAGCCTGTGCAAAAAATCAGCAGTTTTGCCCCCGGGACAGACCCGACCAGCACATCATCTTCACACTTGATCTATCTAGTCAAGGAAATCCTCTTAATAAAATCAAACTAGTGTTTCAACTACAGCTATACCATCCACTAAATTAACTTCACCAAAGCACTACCAAGTGTAAATTGCATCGAACAACCATTCCCAGTATGATGCCCCCTCCTTTTTCTACGTTTTACTCCTCCCACAAACGCACCACACCCAACAAACTCACTACACCACCACATTACAAATTCTCAACTATAGTAAAAGATATTGGTAGATGACTTGGAAACGGCTCAAATTTATCTTCTTATATAAGAATAAAAATTTGGGCCTTTTATAAGTTCTAAGTTATAGGCAACCAATAACCTGCACCAATAACCTGCACCATGGTTTAAGGTTGAGATTTCAAGGTGCGGGTGCATGGTTTTACCGAATACCAACTTAAAACCATGGTGGAAGATACTGAAAGCCCACAACTTACGACGACCTATTTAAGGATAAATTTCTACATGTATATCAACGTGGCCGGTTATTACACCCACACACACACACACCACCGGCCACAAATTTCTACCCCGCATCCTCATCATCTTCTCCGCTCCGTTATCGTTGCCATAGCATTACCTGAACATCACTAGTATATATACATATATCCATCCTAAATCTCCTACTCTCTTCTTTAAAGCTTCTTAACTTTACCCAAATATCTAAATCTATAACTATATAGTGAGTTTGTGTGTATTCCTTGTATACAATCATTATAACAAATTCATCTAACATTCTAACCTACTCTCACACACAAACAATATCAGACAACAACAAACCTTAAAACACACACACACACAAAATCAACTATGTAACAAAATACAAAAACATCAAAACAAAAACTTTAACCTGTCATTTATTTAAGTTGTACTTTATGCTACAAAACTTGTACGCTTATCAATCGCTCCGATTCACTAGTGAAAAATCTCTCAATTGCTCTATGAAAAAATAAACTAAAAAACCTAAAATTATGAAGTAGGTTTTATTCCAGTGTTTCGCTACCCCGCTGTAAGTTACCCTATACCTAAACTTGCAATACAAACCCTTTTACTTTGTTACTTTTTTTGTTTCCAAGATAAAGACGAGGAGATTTATTTTCTAAAGATACAAATGTAAAGATTATTGGGAGCGTGTCGGGACCCTCCCCACCCCCTTTTTTTTCCTTTGGAGCATAATCAGCTTTCAAGTCTTACTCCAAGGGTTTTATTTAATCGATTACAAGCACAAGTTCAACTAGTACTGCAACATAATTACATATTGATGACCAAACACATGAATAAAAATCTTACCATATTCCATCACAAGCAAGACAAGATAATTAAAGCATAAAAGGCTGATGCCACACACCGTGTTTATATCAGGATTGGCAGTCAGAATTTGCTTTTCAGCAGGCAGAGATTTAGCTTTCATCATTTCCATGTCGCCTGAACATATGATGGAAGTATAAACCAAAGAAAACAACCAGCTCATGAATCTGCAAAAATCCTTTTGGTAACAAGTATAGGAATATAAGAATTACCAAAACCCTCCTCCTTTATCCGGGCTTGGGACCGGCAAATAATAAACTAAAAAGGTTATCATTTGGCGGAGTTACCCCTCCCTCCCCCCCAACCCAACTATTTTTTTATATATATACTTCTCTATATATATATATAAACCTTAGCTGTTTTTACCTTCATACCTCAAACTAGCAGCATTAGTCGTCCCTGTATATCACCAAATAAAAGCCGAAGCCCTGCATACTGGGTATCCATGGTGAATCAACAGCCACATACCAAGGCACAGCCAATGGTATGTATGGCCGCAACCCAACACATGGGTGCCGTCGTCGACCTCGAATTCCTGTAGGCAAATCATACACCGTCCGGTTGTATCACTCTGATACCTCTGTCAACCCTGGTACCTAATAGTGGATCAAAAGAAACATAATCATCACTAGTAATAACGGGTAAGAAACATCGGGCAACGTCAAAAGCCACATGTTGATAAAATGGATTCCGTTCATGACCTACACACCGAGCCCCGTCGGGGGTGAATTCGATAAAACTAATCAAACTAGGATCCGTAGCATCTACCAACTCAAATTCAAGCTCATCTGAATGATCCTCTATCATAAATACGAGTGGCACCCTGCACTCGTCGGATGGAAGACTCAAATAAAAGACGATACCGTTACGACTACTCGGCGGACCCCTTAGGATAACTAAGGGGCCCGGGAAAACTACAATAAAGGTGGTATATGTCGACGACGACGATGATGATGCCATGAATATGCAAGCAAAAACAAGAATAGCAACTAGAATAACAATACACAAACAAATACAGAATAGCAATACACAAGCTTAAAGCAATAATAATAAAAGAGAGAACAAGAGGTACTCCCTAAAAGGCAGAAATTCACGATTCGATATACAAAATACTACAGCCTTATCGATCAGAATCAACAAGAACACAATACAACTTATTATTAATATCAAGATGATATCAAGTTTACGAATACAGAATAGCAATACACAAGCATAAAGCAATAATAAAAGAGACAACAAGAGGTACTCCCTGAGGCAGAAATTCACCAATATATATATATATATATGATTCGATATATACAAAATACTACGTAATCACAGCCTTACAATACAACTTATTATTATTATTATTATTATCAATATCAAGATGATATCAGAAACCCTAAGTTTACGAATACAGAATATCGGAGAGACTTTATTATTATTATTATTATTATTATTATTACTTTTATTATTATTAACTGAGAATTTATTATTATTATCACTTAAATGAGAATTTATTATTATTAATATCAAGATGATATCAGAAACCCTAAGTTTACGAATATCGGAGAGAATTTATTATTATTATTCTTACTTTTATTACTTCCTCTATTAATAGAAATCGAAATGAACAGTAAAAAACAAGTTCAGAAGCATAATGTACAACTTCTGCAGT
>JAOEHQ010047407.1:0-10852 GCA_025447715.1 Asclepias incarnata
GGGGCGGTGTAGCCGGCGGTTGGCCGGCGGTTCGAGGCCCAACCGCCCCACCAGCCGTGCCACTCCGCTTAGTCTTAGTAGTTATCACCATGCCAATTCACCCTTTCACCCTACTTAGATGGATGCCCGCGCAATGCGGCGGCGAAGGTGGTGACGACGGTGTGGTGGTGGAGGCGACCGGTGGTGACTGATGGCGAGTAGTGTAAGTTATTGATGTAATATGTAATTGATGTAAAATGAGGGTAATGTAATTATTTTAAGAGTTAAAAGATACATATTGTAAAATATTTTATAAAAGGTCCTTTTGGTAGATGAAAATAGACAATAGTTAGAAAGAGATAAAATAAACACTTTAAATAATCATTTTGAGAAAAAAAAGATTACTCTTTAATATAGGAGATTAGGAGTAATATCACGTAAAAAATTCAAATGTTAGATTAATAATTCATCATTAATCATTAATTAACAACAATCATAGCCATCTGAAAACGGAAAGGTCTTCTCTTCCATTTTGACCTCACTTCCAATTCCAATTCCAATTTGCCACATACATCCCCTTCACTCTCAATTCTCTAAAACACACACACACACAATTCACATTTCCCCCAAATTTCATAATTTCCCCAAATTCACACACACACACACACAATAACCATGACAGAATCACCACCACCGGAATCCCAACCACCGCCGCAGATATACATACACCCCCGCCGTGAGCCATTCGAACACGGCTTAATTCCTTTACAAAAACTAATTTTCACAGACGGTTCTCAAACCCTAATTTCACTCCGTGACAAATTTCTTCAATCATCAGTTTCAAATAATCGAATTAATTCAGTTATCATTTCCGAAACCCTAGGGATTTCAGACGAACACGCGCGTCTTGTGATTGATATAATCGCTTCGGTTTTGCATTCGGATTCGGATCCGGTCGTCGTTGCGAAACCGGGTGATGTTGATTCGGTTGGCGTTAATGTATATGATTTGATTATATTTTTGTATATACAGTCTTATAAGAGATTGCTTCCTAGAGGTCATAAGGATTCTGCTGCCGTTGCTGATGTCTGGCCGTCCACCTCCGCTTTCGATGGCTTTTTATCCGCGCTTACGCCTTTGCAGGTTGATTTTTTATTATAGTTATATTGAGAATTTTGAATATAATTGAATTGTTAGGAATTGTACAGTGTGTTTGGATGTGGTTTTCGTGTTTGATTGTGTCATTCATGTGTAGTGATTGATGATTATTTCTACAGAACTAATGGATGAAATGATTTAAAAAAGGTAGAACTGATTATTAAGTTAAAAGATGGATACGTAAGGTATCTTTGTTTTACTTTCTTTGTAGTTGGTTCGTCGGAGCTTGGTGTTATTTGAAAATGAATATTTGATTCTTAATTTACACAACCGAATGCAAAATTTGTTTATACAAACGTTGAAATTGATTATTAGTAATAATTGGTTCAGAAATGAACGTTAAATCACTCTCTTATTTCCATTGATTTGTCATCCTTATAGCGTTATTAGTTTATATTACCCTTTAGATGTGAAATAATGCACTAGGTTTGATAAGCTTTAAAGTTACAGTTTAGAATTTAGGTTCTAAGAAAATGACTCTTAAGGATAGAAGTTGATACGAAATGCACATACGATTGTATGTATACATGATATTATTGGTTTATGAATTGTGTGAAAGATTTAGCTTTCTAACAGATCTTTAGTTTTATGCAACAAAACACATGTTTTATGACAATTTAAGTGAATAAGATTTGAGAATTATGTGTTTTATTGAATTTATTATAGCTATATAATGTGTTTGGGTGTGGCTGTTTATTTGCTCTCACGTTCTTGCAGGTTGTTTATTTTATCAAGTTTTTGATGGTTTGTTTGTAGATGTTGTGAATTAATTGATAGAATGACACATAAAAAGATGAAACGAAAGAGATTGATTGTGTGAAATGGATAAATAGGTAAATTCGTGTAATAGTTTAGGTGAAAAGCATTCTTCAATTTCCGCTGGAGTCAAGGTGGATTTGATTTATCAGATCAATTTTTTGGTGAAAGTGGGATACAACTGGGTGCTAGGCTAGATTGATTTACCTCCCATGGGATGCGCTTGCGCCTGGGCTGGTTGGGATTGGCGGAAAAGCAGAGATCCAACTTTTTGGGATTTTTTCATAGGGATCTAGGTTATAGTGTTTGGATGTGCTTATCGTTTAGGTTAAAATGACCAAAGAAGATGAGAAAAACTCAAAAAAGAGATTTTTTTTGTGAAATATGACTAAGTTTCTCAAATTAGGTTAAATGAATGGATAAGTAGGTAAATTTGGTTTACCTTATCATTGTTAGTTATGTTTTTGTTAACTGAAATTGGTTGTCCAATATTGAATTTTTTTATCGCACAACCAACAGCTGAATCTTTTTACACAAGGGGTGTTTGGGATTGCTTTTTGTAAGTGCTTTTCTGCTTGAAGAAATAAGCAGGTAAGTCCTGCTTATTAAAAAACGCTTATTTCTACTAAAATAAGCAGATAAGCAGTTTCTGAAAGAGTGTTTCTTATTGCTTATCTGCTTAAAAAATATAACAATAAGCAGATAAGTAGAAAACTAAGCAATCCCAAACACCCCCTCAAACCATTAAAAATTGGCTATTAATGATTAGTTCTGAACGGGACGTTAAAGTAATGAAAGCACCCTCTTATTTCCATTGATTTATGTATCTTGTTATTACATTACACTGTTTAGCAGTGAAATAATGCCTGGGTTTGATAAGTTTAAGAGCTATAATATGTAGTCTAGATTGAACGCACATACCTCGCTGGGACAGATGATGATACATAACATAAAATAAGTGTCTTTTTTTTACAAGTGATAAAGCTAGTCAAGCAGGTAAGTTACCATCAAGTTGCATTAAGGTTATCCTTATTATTCGTAAGGATGGGGCTTGTCAGGAATATGAGATATGTATATTGCAGTGGTTAAGCTGAAGGAGCGTGCCTCAAGTTTAGGCTGTAGTGCTAGACAACCAGTGTTAATTTCTTTTTATATTATTACAAGTTAAGTTCAAGTTGATTCCTACGAGTCATAATAACAATGTTGAGGTTGTTGAAGAGTCTTTTTATGGTTATGTGTGAGCTATGAAATTCCAACAAATGTGAAATGCTTCATGTCAAAAAGCTGTTTTTTAGTTTCTGTGAGATGATTTATTATTGTTTTTATTTTTATATTCAGTATAATCCTCCAATGCAAGTGTGAAGTGTCATAAGTATTAACATCACGAGTCTCTTGCACTAATCTGTAAGCTTTCAAGGGTGCTAACAACTCAACATCGGTTTACTTTTGATGCACTGATTTGTGCGTCTTGCTGACTGTTGCTGGGCTAATATTTGGCTGGTTTATGATTAAAACCTAAAGGAGCAAGACTTCTATTGTTACTCTTATGATTAGTTAAGATTGCTTTGTTTTCTCTTTGACCCATAGTATTGGGCCATTGGTGATAGCCTATTTGCCATTTGGATGCATCATGACATGCACATTCTCGTTGTCTACTATTATTATATCTTGAAAATGGACGACGTTAGGAAATTTATATGAATTTAATATTAAAAATTACACATGCAAAGTCGCTGACTCATGGGTGATTCAGGTTGTCATCTGGCTTGTGCTGGTTAGATTTTATGAAATATCGCTCTTAAATGTGCTTACTTGTTTTTTGACCTATTGTGGTTAGGTTTTTGCAATTAATTTGGTATTATTGCTTATGAAACACTATAGAAATGTTTACTTTTTTCAATTGTCGATTAGTGCATCCTACTTGCTATTCTTTTTTCTATATACATGCACAAATGTAATGTTTGTTTTATGTACCATATTGCAATGAGCAGCTTGTTCGCAGCAATAGCCGGAGATCTATGCCATCACAAGCTGATGAAGAGGCTCATCAGTTATCCTATTTGCAGAAGCATCTTGGCAACATAATTACTCTTTTGGCTGACTCTCTGGAAGGAGAAGAATCTCTGGTTTGTGTTTTAACTCTATTAATATTGCAAATTCATTATATTCCATTGTTGCTTTCTTCAATGAAGTCTTGTTTAATGGGGAAACCGTTTCTTAGTTTCTTTAAAGTTTGCAGTCTTTTGATGTTGTTTCAAAGTTTGCAGGTTTTGACGATGGAGAAGTTTGAGCATCTTGGGTTTTTGATCTACTTTGGTGAAAAAGGATCGGAGAAAACTCCGTTGAGCCAGAATGCACCATTTTTTGCCAACTCAGATCCAGATATGCCAGCTGCTCCGGTTCCTGCATCTCAGGTTCATGATTGGATCTTACAAAATATTTCTGATGCATTGGATCGAATCTCCGAAAGAGTTGCTGCAAAAGAGAACGGGCAAGCCAGTCCTTCTGATCATGACATTTTAATGACTGATGCTTCTCCTACCTTTAAGGCATCTACTAGTGCTAAGGGTCCCAGTTTTATAGAGGGAATTTCTAAACAGTCCTACATAAAACAGGCTCCTGAACTTAATGGATCGTTTGTAAAGGTTAGTTTTGTTATACCATATGCTAGGTATATGCACTCTTTAGGGTAATCTCTTATTATCTAGCTAGTTAGATTTCTCTTTTATGAGATACTACTAAACATAATGCCATTTTTATGCATCCCTCTACATATATCTTGATAATAACATGTAGTCTTTTTTTTTTTTAATCCGTTGTGTTCTGAGCTTTCAGACCTTTTGATTTAGTTCGTGTTTGCATATGCATATAGAATTGAATGACCTACTAGTGAAGGTGAACTAAGTTTTGGATAGGGCTGGTTGATGTAAGAGATGGATAGCTACTTTAAGTTTAGTTATTTAGATGCCTAACATTTATAGAAATCTAGCTAGACTGAGATGTGCATATTAGGATGGATATTCATCAAAAGGAAAAGGTCTGCATGAGGACACTTGTGATGTGCGATTTGTCTCAATGACTGCTCTGAGATTGGGTTCAGCTTGAGTTAACAATGTTGTTTTGATTTTGTGCAGGTTGTTAATTGCCATGAATCTGTCATTTATGTCTTAGCTCCTTTGAAGTATGCCACTATATATGGATGCTCTGATGCCACTATAGTGCTAGGCGCTGTTGGGAAGGTATTTGTAGTTTTGGAGGCTGCCCAGTACTCCTTTCATAAGTGCATACCATTTGTCAAAAACAATTTATATGCTAAAATGCCACCATCTGCACAAACCAAGTTTTCCAAAATTAGGCCGTATTTGATAACAATAAAGTCGAAATGTGTTTTGCAAAACAATTTATAGTCATTGTAATTTGCATTTGATCCTGGCAAAACAGTTTTCAGGTTGTTTTGCAAAAATTCATGTTTTTAAAACCTTCCTTTCATTTCAATCAGTATATTCGTTTTAGCTGCAAGAGGATTTTGGTACAATCGGATTTAAAGTAATACGATGATCATCTGTCAATTAATATCTTTACTTACCTACCTGTGTGTATATATTATTTCTGAATGCTGCTAGAGCTGTTTTTTCACTTTCAGGCTGTAAGAGTTGAACATTGTGAGAGGGTTCATGTGATTTCAGCAGCAAAGCGAATCTGCATTGCTAATTGTCGTGAGTGTATATTCTTTTTGGGGGTAAACCAGCAACCCCTTATTGTTGGTGACAACCATAAGTTGCAGGTATGTTCCGTGGGAATCTCCACTTCTTTGTGTCTAGTAGTTAATCTGGCATCCACACTTCCATTATCTCATTACATATGTTTGGCGTCTTTTAGGAACATATATTGTTGTTGATTGATCTTATCATTATTGTGACTACTATTATTTCAATTTTGAGTTGAGACAACTCAAGCACAGGTTTTTTTCTAATGTGTGAAATATAATTATGCTCAAGTCAAATATAAATACGAAAAGAAAACTAAATACTCATACAGTTACATTTTTTGTATTCTGGACCAATTGCCACTTTGGTACAGGTTGCACCATATAATACATTTTACCCGCAATTGGAGGAACACATGGCACAAGTTGGAATCGAGGCTACTCCAAATAGATGGGGGGAGCCTGTTGCATTGGGACTGATTGATCCACATGATTCTCTCTCTCATCCCGCTGGTGTATCCGATTGTCAAGCCGAGTCAGCTACTCGCCTAGACCCTGATCAGTTTACAAACTTCTTGGTATGCTACTTTCTTATCTCTTGATCTGATATGTATGCATCTAGCAGTTGCAAACTACTTTTGAGAATAGGTCAGTCCAGTTGCAATTCTTTGATAGCGGACAATTGAATAAAACATTTCAAATGTCGATAAAATGAAGCAGGTCAAATATAGTCCAACCTCATTTAAATGCTTACAATTCCCGGAACATTTTATATGGAGAAAGTACATCATGATTAAACATATTTCGTACATTAATGATTTACTGAAATAATAGTCATGTTCTAATCATATATATGATTTACTGAAATAAAAGATGGATTGTACAAAAAGTGTTTGGTTGGTCAACTCAATACATTTATTGTTGTTGTGTTCTAAGCTTGATGGGCTTTACAGATTCCTAACTGGTTAGAAGGACAAGCATCTGGATCCACAAAATATAATCCATTTCCACTGCCCGAAGCCTATATGTCAAGTCAGCGGAGAAATGTATGTTCATTATTTTATCATGTGTTGATACTTAAATCGCTTTCATGGTCTTTATATCACTTTTTTTACAGGAAAATAATTTGGTGGAGGTTAAACAGATGTTGAGAGAAGCACCACTGGAAGATGGCAGAAAAAAGGAATTGTCGAATGCACTTCATGTCTACTTTAAAGACTGGTTATATGGTAATCATCATCTGAGAGTATATTCTTTACCGAAAAATATCTAACAAAATTTATTAATACTTCAGTTATTTAACTAACTATCTGCAGCCTCCGGGAACATTAGACAACTATATTGCCTGCAAGGTGAATAGAAGTGTGAAGTGTAGTTGCAATCAAGTCAAGTAAAGGATATAAAACTCTCAAGTGGGGCAAGTTTCTGATGCCATATATATATGTTGCTTCTGCTGCTACAAAGTTAAAAACAAATTTACAGCTCCACTTGTAATATCTTGTTAACTCCTTGTCCCCCTGAATAGAATAAAAACTTCTACATTTTTTATTTTTATTTTGTTTTGTTTAGAGTCCCCGAGCTTTGATATGTGTTCAAATATGTATCTTTGTCTAATCCAAGGGTAACTGCCATTGAGTTTTACCACTGTGTAGACCCCTTTGCAGTTTATGCATTTTTCTGATTTCATTAGGTATGTTGCATTTTTTTTTTCCTTCCATTTTTTTTATAAGCCAAGTCGTATTTTCTTGTTCATTACACATGGTATGTTGCTGTTGGACATGATTAGATTTTTATCTTCAATATTGGGAGCCTTTGGTTAGGAGGCAGGAATCACCATGGGTATGAGTTTATAAGTAGGTTGGAATGGGTTTTCCATACCCACGGCTCTTGGTGGGTTTGTGACATATATAGCCAATATAGTAGGTTTTGTGCTTAATTTTGAAAGCTATAACTGCAATCGAACATGGGTATGAGGAATAACACACATTCTTGAATCTTGTGGTGATAATCAAATAAGGGTCATGTTTGAGACTAGATAATGTCTGGTCGAAGAGTCCATTTCCATGATGGACAAATTTAGGGGCTATGGTGGTTTCACTCTTTCTTTAGAAAGACCGTTTGCCGACTGGCTGCATGTTTTGAGAATCACCGCAAACCTGGTCTTCGTATTTTCACATTTTCAATAAAAAGAAAGTGCTGAGCTCTTAAATGGATTCCTTGATATGGTTGAGTTTGAGACTTGTAGCTAACATATGCGTATGTACCAACACAATGTGTGCATTTGCAGTTCCTCAATTTAAAGGAGATTTGTCTCAACCTTGTGAACATTCGATGGTTGCTTGCCAAAAGTGATTGGCAAGTTGACATATACAATGATCCATGTAAAGAATTATCTTTTCATTTTCATGGGTTAATTGTTAAAGCATTTATTACTTTGTGTTGGTTATAAATGTATGGGTTAGAGGCCTAAGCAACGCCCCCACAAGTCATTCGTGGTCCCTTCGTATTGAGCATGACCATGAGCCAACACTACTGGGTGTGACTTGTGGTCCCTTCAGTATGGGGAGTTTCGTGGTTGTCTCAACGTGCTGTTTGTGAAATTTTTTTTTTATAAATGTTAAACTGTTACTTTGTATTAAAAACAAAAAATTAACTTTTCAAAAAAAAAATGGCCATTGAAGGCCCAACGGTTACCACACCGTCACCAACTTTTTCAAAAAAATTTTATGTTTTCAATTTTATTAAACTTTCAATTTTCATTTATAGATACCAGCCAAATATCACACTTTTAACTCACCAACCTTTTAAAAATCAACCAAATAACTTTCCAATCACAACCAATTCAACTATGTCTCGTAACCATTCTCGTGGCCAATCGTGATCTGAAGATTTCTTCAACGCCACCCTCAATTTTACCCCCGAAACTCATCATCCGCGCCTCAAACCTACAACACCTCACCGCCAACACCACATTTACTTTTTAGGAATCTTTTTAAGTATTGTACTATTCTTATTTTTGTTAATGAAGTGTATTTTTTAATTATTAATATAATATTTTATTTTATTTTAAAAAGTTTTATTATTAAAAGTGTAAAATTAAATAAATTGTGAGTCCCAAACTAGTGGTGGCATTGAAGGTGTTGGTGTTGCAAGGGAGACTATTGGTAGGAGGGGCGCAACTAGTAATCTTATACTAGTAATCTTATACGTATCTATATTACTTTCTACAGTGATACATTTTATTGTTACACTTCAATTTTTATTATAATATTTTAACATTATATTTTTTACTTAATTCATGACTATCACTCGTTTTTTAAACTCCCACTATTTAAATTAGATTATAATTTCATATCACACTATTTAAGCAATTAAGCTAGATTATAATTTCATCTCTCTTTAAGCCCAAGAAACGCATGTTGTACACCCAGGCACCCAGCATTCTAATCCTCTGGTCTGTTTCGAATTACAAACTCCATTCTAACATTTTATTTGAAGGCCACTAATATGAGAGTTCTTGTTGCAACTAGGTAGAATATATAGTTACTCCAACCATGTATGTTATATCACTTATATAGTTATATACTTATATATGTAATATAATGTAATGTAATCTAGAATTAGCCCATTGTAATCTAGACTAGCTAGGCCCGTTGTACATGGCCCATGGCCCATATTGTAACCTTTTTTATATATAAACTTTCCTAATGAAAGGTCAAGGGAATTTTTGAATAGAAACAACCCTCTTTATCATCAAATAGTGAGGTCTTAACTTGAAAGCGGATAGTCGGTTGTTTAAACCGGATCCCGCTATCACGATCTGAGCAATGATACCAAAGAAAAAATCCACTAGGCTCCCCCGGAGGATTAATAGAGTATGGATTTGCACCTGACAATCTCAACCAAAATACGTATATTATTATTTGCGGCATACTCGTGTTTACTACTAATACCTGTGGAGGTATTGGTTTCCATGTTTGCAGTTACTGATGATTGTAAAACAACTACTTGTATATTTTTACTCAAATATGGCCATGTTAATTAGTCCATTAGATATAGTCGATCCAGCCCTATATATGTTTCGGTGTTATTTATATTGTTCAATGGAATGCATAAAATTTGTAGACAAATTAACATACAAACTTTCACCATATTCCCTACATACATAGTTAAGTTGAACCTCTCATGCTTGGACTAAATGCCAAAAGGTATTCGAGTCCTTCATAACTTGTTATATATATTCGTTCTTACCCATGGATGTTTATCACATGTTATAATCATTCGCCGACTTGTGTGGATGAAGAATTGAAGATCAACATAAAGATTTCATGATTGGGAAATTAAGAGCGGTCACAATGCCTTTCTACTAGTCGTTGTCAACGTCATGTTAGAAAAATCATCCTCCCATCACCAATCAACTACTAACCATTACAATACCCCGATGCATCATTAACTCATCATTTGTCTGAGACTCACTTATATATTTTCTTTATATTAATATGTGAGATGTGAAAAGGGAGGAACATTTTTTTCACTCGTGGTTGGAACCACGGATCGTCCAATCACACGTCCACCACGAGTCACACATAATAGTGGGTGCTCGTGATGCCCACTGTGACCTCTAACTAAGTAAATGGTTATGGTTAGTAGCAACGAAAAAAAGTCACGTTCAAATATGTGGTATATATGAAAATCAGCCCATGTTCAATATGTTTCGTCAAATATGTACATGACTGTTTATAATTAGTTTGAAGAGACAATTATTCTATGTATAATATATGTGTATGTTAGTGTATATATATCAAGGTTGTAAAAATCGCCGATCCCGACCGATTTCTCGGGATCGGATCGGGGATCGGCAGGTCAAGGGTTCGATTTTGCTTGACTCGGTCCAAAAATCGGTCAAAGCTTCAGACTCGGGTCAAACATGGTCAAACTCGGCAGACTCGGTCAAGGATCGGCCGACTCGGTCAAGGATCGGTCAAGGTCAACAAAGTCAAAATTAATTTTATTTTATTTTTTAACTGGTGGCTCTGGTGGTGATCGCCGAACAACAAATACACAAAAGAAGAAGAATAAGAAGAGGACAGAGGGAGGACATAGAGACAGAGGATAGAGAGAAAAGAGATGAGAACCTTGGTGGAGAGATTGTGGTGGCCGGAGATGTTGGTGGCGTCGCTGAAGTTGCAGGTAGTTCATAGTTGCAGGTCCAGATGGACCAGATCTTGAAGGAGGGTGAGGAGGGAGGCTGGT
>JAOEHQ010047408.1:0-10851 GCA_025447715.1 Asclepias incarnata
TTCTCGTTGCGATTTTGCGTTTTTGGTTGCGATTTTGCGTTTTTGATTGCGATTTTGGTGGCTATTTTGTGATAATTGAAAAAAACTTGGCTAATTTAGTATAATCTTAACCAAATTTGGCTACTCATATTATTTTCTCATTTAATATATATATCTTTCCAATTCTATTTTTATGTTTAATTATTTAAAAAAGAGTCCAATTTTTCTTTTCAAATTCGGCTCAACCATATGCGCCATCACAACCACCATCCTTGATGTGCGCCACTATCATATTAATAACGGATTCTTCCACGATATATTCGGCGGAATCATATTGCACGGGTACCCCTTTATATGTATAAAACACCAACCGTTGAATTTCTTAATCACAATATGCTACTTTTTATGGATGCAATTACTTATTATTGACATTATTTGTAAAATAAAAAAAAATTCCTTAATTCTTATACACACTTTGTACTTTGTAGTTTGTACTTTACTAGGTAGCTCTGTTTTCTTAATGTTTAAAACATAATATATGATAACCATTTTTATTTTTATTTTGGCAAAAGCATAGTTTTTTATAACACATAATTGAGTTAGATTGGTTTCAATCTTCAAATGAGTTATTTTTCCTTTTTGTTGTAGACGGTGTATTAACGTTATATTTGGTGGGTCATTAATTTATAACGTTTAAAAGCATCAGGTGTTGTTGCTGGATGTTAGATGATCCAAAATGTCATATAAGTGTTACATCAATTTTCTCACTTCAATAGTGTTGTCCCTTGTTTCCGTTGCAGGACGACTTAGGAAAACCAAAGACGCTTTTCATTTATTATTTAAGTATATATCAAAAGAGAAGCCGGTCGGCAAAGGAACATCGAAGAACCCAAAATTGATCGACACGGAACAAGGGGTAGTATACGGGGCATTAGAGGTGAAAGAAACAGTTAACCGGTTCGTTTTTTTTTATTTAATAACCGAAACCGATTAATAACCGGTTACTATGTTTTAAAACTATAACCGATCTACCCGGTTACGGTTAATAATAACCGGTTAACCGATACCGGTTAACTATTTCGGTTATTTATTTAACCGGTACACCTCCTTTTTGATTCTTTAAATATAGAAATAGATCTGTAAAGTGTAAACATAAAAATCTCTCTCACACACACACACGCATATATATAATGAAATAGATGATGATGTGCAGGATCTTTTGAGGTCACCAAAGCTCCGATCTACCAAAGCAAATGATTTTGAGGTCACCAAAGCTCCGATCGACCAAAGCTCCGATATTTTGAGGTCACCAAAGCTTCGTCATCACTGATCGACCAAAGCTCCGATCGACATCTTTTTCGAGGTCACCATCTCCGATCGGCGGTGAAGTGAAGCAGATGATTGGCGGTGAAGTGAAGTGAAGTTAAGTGAAGCAGATGATCGGCGGTGAAGTGAAGTGAAGCAAATGATTTTGATCCGCACACTTGTAAGCAAATAAAAGATGAGTGTAATATATATATATAAAGAAACCGATGTATATGTTTACAGTTTACAGATATTATGTGAGTGAATGTGTAATTTTGAGATGTGGTTTATATATTTGTTCCCCTAACCGGTTAACCGGTTTTTTTTTTAACACAATAACCGGTTTTAGGTTAACCGGTTTGGAACCGGTTTTGGGCTGTGAAAGTTGTAACCGAATAGGAACCGGCGGTTATTCCTAACCTATAACCGGTTTTTACTATTCCGGTTAATAACCGGTTTCGGTTATCGGTTACGAAACGGTTCGGTTCGGTTCGGTTAACCGGTTATTTTGTGCACCTCTAGGATAAAGTAAAGTGTAACCTTGTGGGATCAATCATAAGGGCCCATTGATGCGGCCCACCTGGAAAATGCATCAATACAAGCCTCAAGGTTCTTGTAATTCTTTTAACTGGGCTTGTTGTAACCCATTCTTAAAATTGTCTTCTACAGGCCCAATTTTCCTACTACATACTTACATAGTACATACATGCAAACTTGAAACTTGACCGGCTTTCGTTTCCGGAGCGAAAATGGACTTAGAAGTTAGAACGCGAGCGAGACTGGTCTGGCTCAGGTGCGTCGCACTGAGTTAGGCAGTAGCCACCTCTTGAGTTCCACTAGTTTCAAATATTAATATTGCTTCAGGAATTGCATGGTTGAATGTCATGTTTCCTTACCCAAACATTAGCCATTGATTTAGAAAAATATTGGTGCTTTATGCTATTTATATTATGTATGTGACAGAACATCACCTTTGACTTCAACATGAAAATGATCTCAATCTCTTATTAAAATGTTCTTTAATTAAAACTGTAATAATGTAATCCAACAAAAGGCACACTGTATCATACAAAATATAAATACTAAGCCACCAACAGCAAACTAGTTCAGGATCAACTATATATATTATAAATTTTCTAATATTTTGTTTCAATATACAAACTGAATTTTGACATTGCCATACCCTATGTCTCACCTAAAACTCTGCAAGCTCAAAACACACTAATTAAGTAATCAAAATGGGCCATTCTAATTAGATTCCATTAGAGGCTTCAATGTTTCTATTTTCAGTTTGGTGTGAAGGATCAGCACGGGAGGATGACACTTCTGGTTCTGAATGTAAAACAACCCGAGAATCGGCTTGTTGACTTGATCTAGCAAGCCATCGTCTTCTTATTCTTAAGACCTCTACAATAATCGAGCTACCACACATTGCTAGCCCACAGCCAGCAAACGTTGCGAGAAGAATTGATAAAACTGGTGTGATATGAATCTACATAGCATCCAAAGTAGAAGTGTCAATGGATCTTATTTTAACTAGATACATTGTAATGAACGTGTAACATGTAAAATACGATGTAATAAGTTGCTTACCACATTGTAGAAAATATGTGCAAAGAGTACGACAAATGAGAACTGGACGGATGCATATAACCAGACGAATTGTCTCTTCACTATATGCAAGAAAATGTAATATTTGAATTAGGAGGTATGCATAAAATGATTTTTTGTTTTAATGTTTGAGAAAAATAGATTGTGTACCCATTGTGGAAGCTGTCATGGATGAAAGAAGCCCCAGGACACAAGAAAACGGAAGAGAGAGCGCGATTGCACCTGTTCCCATGTTTCTTACCTTCATACAATAAGTTTATCAGACGGTTAGAATTTAATATCACATAATCACTTAGTTTCCTTCACAAATGTATCTTACCAGAAGCTGCTCAAGGAAACAGAAGTATGCAAGCATGCTAATAATGACCAAAATCGGCACTTCCTGCCACACCCTATAGATATCACTAAATGATATCAGAACAAAAAATAACATTAGATGCTAATTAAGAAACAAAACTTAAAAAAGAAACAAGTGCATTAACTAACCCGTATCCATCAATTTCCATGTGAGTGGCTCTACTTGCAGCAGAATTTCGGTGTCTAGTAGTACTTTGTATTCTTAAAAGTGTAACAGGTAGGTTTTGGACGTCTTGATGGCACACATCGCAAGTTCTGTTACCTTTTATGCTAAACCATTTTATGGCGCATTCTTGATGTGCCAAAGCAAGTTCACCTTTGCAGCTGCATTCCATTTTTAAGGTCTCCCCACCTTCACATAATTCAACAAAACATATTCTACAAACCGCCTCTTCTTCGGGTATATCTTCACCATCAGTTTCATCTGTAAACCAAAAAGGTATATCATTTATCAAACCTTCGTAAGAGAACACCTAAAATTTGAATTTTCAACTCTTTCTGAACTCACCAGCATTACCAGTCGGAGTAGGAGTTGGTGTGGTGGCATCAGTTTCCTTCAATCGTGGAGTTGATGGAATCACACGGAAAAATGAATCCATTATCTTGATACTTGCTTCTTTATTGAGGTTTGGGACTGAAAGTGATCGAGCCATTTGTCCCTGGACTTTAGCCTATGAGTATCACAAAAAACTGCATATTAACGGATGCTTGGATTTGCTCATATGTCACAAAATGTCACTCATTTTAAAAATGTCGTCGAAAAATCAAAATTGTCAAACATTTGAAATCCTAGTTATCTAATAAGTAAAAATGTAAACAAGAGAAGCACATCCAGAAACTGGTTTTTGTAGTCCATTATTTTTATATATTACAACTGATTATCTGATTCTGATCATTTAATACCACATTTTTAATCCACTTTGATTTTCCATTAGGACTCGTAATCATATTAATTGTCATTCCTTAATGTTACATGCTGATGATTTATGGACATACCTCCAAATTTAAAGAACCCCTTGAACTTCCTAATATAGGGCCCGAATGACCAACAGGGGTAGCAGGCAGAGAACCCATCCTCTTCGCACGAGGGGTAAATATCTTTGTAAACGACCATGATCTCGAAAAATAAGGCTTTTCTTGAGGCAAAGAAGATGGGGTTGCTGGATTTGTGCTAACAACAGCCTTTTCTGTATCAGAAACAGTATTCCTGTTCTTGAAACTCAGTTTTGTTAAAAGACTTTTCTTCAACGATTTGGTTCGTGGGGTGTGAGTAGACGGTGATGCAAGCGGCCGAGCTTCCGAAGAGGTTGGTGTTAAGTTAAAGTTCACTTTTTTAGGTGTAGGAGTTGGTGTTTGAGGCATTTTAATCAGAACAAATTCCTGTGAAGAAGAAGGTTGTATTATTGCTCTTGATGGTATCTCCAAGAATAAATTTGGTTTTCTCCAATTCTTGCCATTTTGGGCTTCCATATTTTCCTCAGAATCATCTTCTTCAACCTACAAACAGAAATAAAAATCAATGGAAATGAGTGATAAAGATTACATGCACATATTTATATAATCATGCATAACTGATATAGAAATAGTCATTTAGTATAGGCTCACTAAACAATATTTTTTTACAATAGGAAGCATACTTTTTGCTAATTTTACAAAATTTGTCCAAATCATATGAAGCACATCCAAACAAAACACATAGTTAAATTGACCAAAAAAAAAAAAAAGGCAAAATAATAAAGTCTAAAATAATTGAACATTAGCAAACAAAGGTAAGAATTTTAAATCACACAATATTAAAATAAAAAGCTTTACTTTTCATCCAAGAATTAGGGAAAGTTTCACTAGTGATTACTAATTAAGGAACATCATTAAATTGATCAACTGATTAAAGCCTTACTAATCACTCAAACCTATAGCTAAAAGATCACAATATTTAACAACCCCATTATATAATACCTATATTATTACAAAAACCTCCAAACTTAAGCTTCAAATCACCATTTCCTAGATTTTTTCAACTAGTTGCACAAAGGACAAACAGATCTACATGATTAGATATTGAAAAATATCATAACTTTAGTAATATATTTCAAAAATAAAGATTAACAACAATGATATCTAATCCCGCCAGTGTGAAGTACATAGAGAGACTGCCTTCAAAAAAACAAACCAAAAATTCTAAAAATAATGATGACCCATTAAAACTCTACATCCATAAAACAGATCTTGATACTTATAATCTGAAAATACAAATAAATAAGTAATAAATTAAGAGAGACCTTGATTGCAACTTCTTCAATTCTTGAAGTACTTGAATCATGCAGCTCAAATATTGACATGCTTTTTATTTATTTTTTTCTTTTGAGATTTCAGTTAAAAAGTTTTTTGATACCAAAAGTTATAAAATGCAGAAATTAAAATGGAGATGGTATGATGAGGTTGATAATGTTGGTTAGTAGTAGTAATGGCATGGAAACAGAGGGATGGTGTACTGGTGAGGGAGTGGTATTTATATCCTTTTTTATTTTATTTACTATCACTATCCCTTTCACTCTCACGAATATTATATTATTCCAATACTCTATGATAAATTAACTAAATAATGCATATGTTCTAAAGACAAGTGTCTCCAAGTCATACAATCCTAAATGTTGAGTGTTACTATTGCATTTCCGTACAAAATAAATGTCATACTAGTTCGTTCTAAAATAAATGTTTATTTTTAAAAATAACATATCAAGTATTAACTTTACTATTTACTCTTATAAAAAGATTTTTGGGATTTTGTGCAAAACACATGATGAGTAATATTATCATATTACAACCACACAAAAGAATAAGGGTGCTGTTATTTCCACCTCACCGTACAAGTGTTTAATGCATAGAAAGAGATATCGTATAACTGTTTAATACACCAAAAGGGGTGGAAATAAACATTTGGGGGTGGAAATAGGGGGACACTAGAATAATTAAGCATCTTCTGAAACCATGAGTTCTTTCAACAAGATATTATTTTGAGACGATGGGAATATATTTTAATAAAGTTTAATTTGATGTATAAAATGGATGAGCTTTTTCTATTCAGGATAAGTGGGAAGACAAATCTTTTGACTAAGATGTATGCGACCTAACCATGATATCTCGTGACCATTTCTGAACCATTTTCCTAGCCCTCCAATATGCCATTTAGTAAGATTCGAACATAAGATCTCTTATAAGAATATCAATTTCCCGATCACTAGGTCATCTTAGTAGTGTTTTCCTTTGTATATAGAGCTGGTATGACAGGTTATACGAAACCAAATAAGACACAAACCTGTTAAGATCAAACACGAACACGACCCGATAACTAATCGTGTCATTTTTTTCAAAGACGGAAAACGACACGATTCTTAACAGGTTACACGATAAGACCTGTTAAGAAACCTATATATATATATATATTTCAACGGGTCTTAACGGGTCAATTCATGTCTTGACAGATATCTTAACGGGTCTTAACAGGTCAATTTGTGTCTTAACAGGTTTCTTAATGGATCTTAATAAGTTACATAATAAGACACGAATTTTTATTAGGTATTATCGTGTAACATGTTAAAAAACATGTTAAAACTAACATTTGATTTAAGGCATAACGTACTTACCATAGTGATTATTCATATCTTTAATTCAATGATGATACTCTTGGATCTTGGCCTAGTGGTATGTGTGATTGCGTTTAAGTCTCTTTGATGAACTAGTTGTAAGTATGTATGAATTTAGTGTGGATGTTTATTGCCTTCTTTTTTAAAAAATAATGATGATAAAGGTTATCTTACCGAAAAACCCAATACTTTGTAGTATATACTATTTTTAGTAGATAACTAAAAAAATATATTTTTATTGTCGTTTATTTACTTTGATCATTGGATAAAATATTTTAAAGAGAAACAATAAAGGTATGAGAATACTTTTCAACGACTTCCTACTTCCCACTCAAGTCATACAAACCTCCTTTTCGTTTCTTTCAATATATAACCCATTCCCATTTCTTATTTCTTTGTTTGTTTCTTTTTCTCTCCTCACTTTATGCTCAATGTTTATCATTATGTTTCTAAAATAAAAGTTAAATTAATATGATAACCATATTGTTAAGATCAAGTGATAAACCTAGTCTATTATATCTAGAAACACAATTATAGCATGATAGAGATTCTCTCAAGTTAGAAACAACAAAGATCCTAGTATTCTAATCATCATTGTTTTCAATAAAATGATATAATCTTGATCCGGGAAAAGCTATTTGAGAATATTGTTAGGTTGTCCTTATTGCTCAACTAATGGGTTTCATATATTAATTAGATATTGAATGTGAATTTGAATCATCAATCAAAGGCTTCAATTTTTTTTATTTTTTTTTATATCTATCTTGTTTTGGTTACCTTCCATTTTTGGTGGCGCGATGGAATATACTATTGTGTTAGCCGAAACGACGGATTCCCCTGCTACATTACAATACCTCGCTCCAAGGTCTTTGGCAAACTTCAATTCCTGGCTATAGTAGACACCTACAAATTCACTTGTTGGAAAGACGAGTGTCTCATCCTTCTTATGATAGGGAAGAAATGGTTTCTTGATTGTCAGAGGACAATTCAATTCGAAGGCAACACGCCTTGCTGCTTTTACGAGGATTTTCCTTCTTTGTTTCTTTTGTTTGAAATAGGACCGGGATTCCAATCATTATGGAATCAAATTAGAAAATTATTCCTATTAATATCATTTGTGTTATTGGATCGAATCTATATATTTTAGAGCAAACATTAGCAAAAGTTATATCCTGGAATATTGATTGTCACATCATTATTACATCATTTTTTAATAAAAAAATCTCTAACTTCCTCCAATAATACTATATCCCAGTTAAAAGGTCCACCATATGTTCTACAAACCAGCGTATTAGAATAACCTAGGTTATCTCTACTCTCTCGCCACATAAGCAGCTCCAATGATACTCTGAAAGCATTAAAACATCCTTTTTATATAACCCCATTGTTGGAGATACTCCATACCCTTTTTATAATCCTCTTATAACCCCATTGTTGGAGATACTCTGAAAGCATTAAAACATTGGTAATGGTTTTCGTTCAAAAAAAAACATTGGTAATGGTATACATAACTAAACATTATCATACTAAAAAGATTTCAAGTCAGCAACTACATAATACTGACAAGAATCACGTTGAAAACTGGGTCCACGCCAAAAAGCAACATGGTCGTGGCCACAACGTCTCCACCAATTACCTACCACAACGGGTATAGTGGTTAACATCGGTTTGCTAACGTGGTTAGCTCACCACGGGCTTCCCACAATGACAATCACATTCTCTCTGAATTTGTGATTTCTTTTTTAATTTTTATCCAATGATGTTACATGCAGTTTTTTTTTAATTTTAAAAAAACAACTTAATAAATTCACACATATTACAAAATATCTGAAATTATATGACTGTATTTAATTAGAAAGGTGTTTGTACCATGTGCAACACTGGATTATTTTCATAAATTTTAAATGAGGACATGCGGCTGAAAGGTGACACTTTTCAGCCTCGCCATCTTTCGACTTTTGTATGATGGTAGATGGTGGTTGTATAAGAAAGATAAGATAGATGGTTATACTATGCATTTATTTAAAGATATTCATGATCATGATACGGTAGAAATGCTTGGATAGATTATAGAATGTACTATGTTTTTTATTTAATGTTCATGACTTTCTAGTTGATTTATACAAATATACAAATATATAATATGAAAACGCGTAAGTAAATGGGAAGTTGGTAATTTAATGTATTTGAAGTTTGAAAATTAAGTTATAAAAAAAAAAGTAAAGATTGAATCTGCTTTTCTTTTCGTGGTTTCTTACATCTCACCATCATCGCAAAGTAAACTTCTAGCATTTTCGTCTTAATTATAGCTGACACTATATAATGCTGGCAAATATATTTAACTTATTGTGATTTGATTATGTGTCACGCACTTAATGCACGTAGTATGTGGATAATAATGATTCGTAAACCTATTATTGCACTAACCACTTGCTACTTTGTGCTCTTTCTGCCTGCAACATGGTGCCACGCCACCAAAACAGGTAGCTATATATGATCACATATCAACTTTAATTAAATATAATGCACATATATGGATCATGGATGTTACAACTTTATATAGATATAGGTAAGTAGTTAGATATGCTAGTTAAGCATCACCCAGGCCTGGTAGAGCTTAATTGTTTTCATAAAAACTAACTTGTAGTTATGATGTTGTTGCAGGTATGTCTTTTACTATATGGGTGGAAATTGGGAACTATTAAGGGCGTGTTTGGTTCACTGAATGTTTTTGGAAGGAATAAAATCTATCAAAGAAATTGGAAATTGAAGAAATGGAATTTGATGGAATGTTTTTTGTCTTTTCAAGATTCAAGTGACGGGCGGAATGAAATTCCTTCCCAAACCCCCAAGGAATGGAGATTCCATCAAATAAAAGAATGTTTACATTTTAACGGAATGAGATTCCTCCATCATTGAACAACCAAACACACTCAGGAATGAAATTCAATTCCAATTCCATCAAAATCTGTGAACCAAACGCGACATTGGTTTTGAGAATGCATATTGTAAAGTACTTTGACTGGGTACACTTTTGTTGATCAAAGGTTTTGGGAATAGATATAGGTAAACTTTGGGTTTTGTAGTTTTTTGGGCTACAGGTTGGTCCGGGCCTGAATGAGACACTATCAAAAACGATATGGGATGAAAATTAGTGGTGCAACCCTTAGGCTCAGGAATTTTTTCCTGGACTTTCACTCAAAAATTTTCCATTTATTTTAATACCTTCGCAGTCAAGGTCCGGGCAAGGTGGTGTTTAATTTGTTGATTTAATTATGTATTTATATTTGTACTCTTTGGGACTGTTTAGTAACTTGTTAGCAGACATTTTATTTAATACATTCTTTTGCCTTTCAAAAAAAGAAAAAAGTAACGGCCGTTTGGTTCAAACATTCTAAAGGAATTTGGATTTTTTTTCCTTGTCATACTAGATTAACAACTTAGCATAGAAAATTTTAAATTTTTTTCCATCAAATTCTCTACTTAAACCAAACGACCCCTAAATGTTCAAAGCAAAAGCCGAAGTTGACTTGTATTCTTTTCGTAAGGTAATACATGTATTGAATAAACTCAAGGTCTCTGATGAGGAGGGAAGGAGCACCTTATCTTTGTTTAGTTTTGAATGTTGATGATCCAGGTTTGAATCTATTTGACATACATGGTTCTATAAAAAGAATTAAAGTGGCTAGCATAAGGTGAATGATAATAAAGCATTACTGTTACTTCTAAAAATAAAAAATAAAAAAAGGAAAGCATGTTATTACCTAAAAATATCTCTTCTCTTCTCTTATATAAATATAACAAAATTTTGATGACATCATTATTTTTAAATAAAATCTTACTTGTCATCACTAAACCCTTTCTTATTAATTTTTTATTTATTTATTTGATTTATGACATCATTATTAATTAAATTTTAATTTTTAATTCTTTCATTAGGAATTTTTAAAAACTA
>JAOEHQ010047409.1:0-10851 GCA_025447715.1 Asclepias incarnata
ATGAATTTAACGGCAGCCTTAGGAACAGTGCTCTTTGTGAGAGCACCGACCTTTGCCTTTTATATATTATATATAATGCCATTAAAAGAATAAAATATAAAGTAAATTACACTTTTGGTCCCTATTGTGGTCATGAAATTACCGGTTTCATCCCTAGGTTTCATAAATTACACTTTTGGTCCAACAATGTTTTCCCCGTTTATGCTTTTGGTCCAAATCACTAACTTAACGGACGTTAAATGTGAGGTCATGTGACCTGCACATGATGGACATTTTATTCTTTCCCTTAAAACAAGTACCAAAAGTGTAATGAACTCAAATCTTTTTGTATTTATCATCCTTAACATCATCATCATCATCATCTATATTTGTATGTGGGTATCAATATAATCTATATCAAAAATCAGATTCAACAACACAAACAACAATGGATTTATTTAGATTTTTTATATTTGTTTGGTGATATTCAACAACACAAATCAAACACATATACTTATATATCAAAAATCATGAATTTTTAATTATCAAACAAATAATCTCTTCTACTCTCTATCATCTTTAAACATAATATCACTACCATGATGATAAAAAATATCAAAGATTAAAGATCTAGGGAAAAAAAAAAGTTAGCCACTAATTATTCAACAAAATTATAATATCTCTATCTTCAACCCACCCATCTTCATAAATCTTTCTATCAATACCACCAAGTTCCCACCTATTACACAGATCCATTTCAAACATCTCTTTCTGCTAATGACTTGATTTGCCCGTAATTCCTCGATAACCCTTTTTATTAATTCCCTTCAAAATAAATAACAATGATAATAAAAGTTAACAATAATAATAAGTTAGTCACTAAAACTTACAAAATAACGTATTCCCTCGTGGAGTAGCTTAA
The DNA here is from genome assembly GCA_025447715.1 of Asclepias incarnata. NCBI lineage: Eukaryota > Viridiplantae > Streptophyta > Magnoliopsida > Gentianales > Apocynaceae > Asclepias > Asclepias incarnata. The sequence goes on from JAOEHQ010047409.1 coordinate 902, forward strand.
CTTCTTTTGTTGATGTGATATCAACAAGAAGGAGATGAGTCGTAGGCTTCAAGGGGCCCTCTTAGGCTAAAAGGAGTGGGGCTACCCAACTAAAGGGCGACTCGTGACACGTGGCGCCTAGTCAGCAAGTTGGGTAGTCTAAAAAAAAAGGAGAAGTGGGGCTACCCAGGAGGGTGGGGCGACTCGCGACACGTGACAATGCTAATGATTGATTTTTTTTTTCTTTTTTTTTCCTCCCAAATTAATAACAAATAATAAAAATACTAACAATTCTAAAAATACTAACAAAAATCAAAATACTAACAATTCTAAAAATACTAATATTGTGACCAAACATCTTAAGAAAGGATCATTTGTTTATTATTTTTATTTTTTTTAGGAGCAAGAATATTGACCAAAATTAACAACAGATCTGAATAATTAAAATAAAAAATAAAAAATGAAAACATACTCATCGTCAAACAACAGATCATTTGTACTGTTTCCCTGTTCTCTAACCTCTCTATATATCTGTATATATAAGTATATAAATATAAGCCTATCTTCTTCATTATCAAATGTCTGTAAAACCCAATGAACTATTCTTCTAGTGTTCTAGTCTTCTTGAAATCACAAACACACACATATCATATATATGGTATAAGAATATAGTGAAGTGATCAAGTGAGAACCAAAAATAAGGGTGAGAACTATGAGAACCACTAAAAAATCATCTTTTGTTTAAAATATTCATTTTTTTTTATACTTTCACTTTTATTTTTTCTCAAAGCTTTTCATCCTCTTTCTCTCTCACTTCGAGATTCACAAACTCCGATCACCGCCACCTCCAAGGGCGAAGCCTGTGCGGCTAAGGGCTACGCCCGTACCGTATCCAACCACCACCATCTTTTGGATTGCCGCCCATCAAATCCAAACCATTCCCAAATGAGTCCGGTTTCCAACCCCTCTATAAATGCCTTAAGGTCTACGATCGGTAAGGGCGAAGCCCCCCCCGGAACGGCGTAGCCGTTCGATTAAGGGCTACGCCCGTACCGTCTCCATCCGTTTTCAACACATAACCCAAAGGAAAATTTTATTTTTATTTTTTTTTTGAAAATTTTTAAAAAAAAAATTTTGGACTAGGTTTTTATTATTAAAAAATCAAAAAATAAAAATACATACCAAAAAGAGGAGAGAATGAGGGGAAATGTGTGGCTGAGAGTTGTCCCCTAATTTTCACCATTTTTTTGTTTTCAAATGATTACATCCCATTATATTATAGGTATACATCCATATTGCAACATTACGTAACCTTACGTACTACATCTTTCACATACCGAGAATTCAATATGTACATTTAATAAACTTCAGGGAGTGAAATGAAAACTTTTTTCTTAACAAATTTGCATTACGGATCATTTCCCCTTATATTATTCAAAACGTAATTGTTTTTTTTTATTTTTTATTAAAATTTTAGTTAATGTGATTAAAATATTAAGCACAATAAATTAAGTATATAACATGTCTATAAATAAATATGCATATTTTTGGATTAAATCATATTAAAAGCAATGATATGCAGATTTAAAAATAGGACATAACGAAATATATTTATAAAAAAAGCTTTGTTTAAAGCAGTGAAACATATTTGATAAAAATAAAATATCGTGAAACATATAAATAGGTTCATTTATTTAAGACATACGCATAAAAATGATTTGTTAACGAAAAGAAATTATAGGAAAAGAATAATACGCATCTGACTACATATTATATAAATATAATTATAAACATACTGTTAATAAGATTTTATAAATAAGTCGATTGATTAAAGGATGGTACATCATCAATAACAATTTACAGAATCGTCCAACATGCAATGTAACCAAATCTTATACATAATTAAAGACAATAATCGAATGATTATAGAGAAGACATGAAGATGAAATAATACGATACAAAAAACACTAAAACCCGAATGTGCTTAATTAATTAATTTAGGGTAGTCTAACAAATTAAACAATCTTCAAATTTGATAACAATCTTCAATTTCATTTCTGGTACCGGCCTTAATTGACTTGTAATCTTTTATTATCATCTTCCACTCGATCTAAACACTTAATTGTTGCATGTATCCAATTAATAAACATCGACACTTGATTGCATGCGCCTGTCTGTCTGTCTGTCTAGCTAGGAAGTGTACGTGTAAGATCGATTTATATGAATATATAAACGCTCCAAGCTAACTTAATTAATTGACATTATCATTTTAACACCATATATATCTATCATATGCATGCAACATATAGTAAATTTTAAACAAATTAATTTATCATCTCTCATTTTCTTTTTCACATTCAAAAAACCAGCGAATATGTCTCACAACCTTTGAAATCAACCACAAACAAATATATATATATTTTTTCAATAGTCTTCAAGAAATTAAGGAAAGAGGCCGGAAGACGTACTCGATCTAAATAAAACCAAAAAAGTTTCATTTTAAGCACCGTTCAATCGTTAAAGATGCCTGAAGGAACGCTTGAAGTTCTTGTCGTGAGTGCTAAAGGCCTCGAGAACACAGATACGCTTTGTAAGTCCGTCGTCCGATCCCCGGCCTCGATCTCATTTTAAACATTAATATATATTAATTGTCATTACATATATAAATTTGTGTATATTGCTTTATATATGTTAAGGGTAATTAAGGTACACCTTTGAATTCTTATTGATTGGATCCCCATATATATATATGTTATACGGGTCGTGTTTATGAAATTAATTTTTAATTTACAGGCAACATGGACCCATATGTTATTCTAACATACAAGTCTCAGGAAAAGAAAACCAGTGTTGCATCAGGCACATTATTTCATTATTTATTCTTTCATTTTTTCTTTTATTCACAACACAACATCCTGTTTTTCCATGGTATGTAAAATGTTTAATATATGCAGGTAAAGGGTCTAACCCTGAATGGAACGAGACGTTCTTATTCGATGTTTCAAGCCAAGATCCAACGGATTTAAAGATCAAAATCATGGATAGTGATATGAGTACCGATGACTTTGTTGGCCACGCCAGGCAAGTTGCATAGCTTCATTTTGTTCCCTATAAAATAAAAGAAACGGAAATGAATTTGGGATGTTATTAATTTTCTTCAGTATCTCGTTGGATGCACTGTTTCGTGATGGAGATATTCCGGCGAAATCATATAACATCAACAAGGATGATAAATTCTGCGGAGAGATCAGAATCGGCCTCAACTTTACAGCCCAGGTTTATGTTTGTTTCTTGCAGAAGTCGACTTAAAGGGTGTGCTTTTGTAAATAACATACCCAAACCAACAGGTCCAGTTCCGGTTTAGAATCAGTTTGGTCCGAAACCAGCTAGACTTTAAACCACATAAAACTTCGGTATTAAATTTGAAAAATATTAATTTAAAATAGTGTCATTTTTGTTTTTCATTCCTGAAACTTTAGTACGCTCCTAGAAGTTGGTTCAGGTGGGAGGATGATAAGCAACCACTAAACGTTATTTATGCACATTTTTTGTTGCAGAAAAGTCGAGGTTTTGATCCAACAGACGGGAATATTGGTGGATGGAAGCAATCGGGCCATTAGTAGTTACACGGCTAACATGCTTGCGATTGCGATCTTCAATCATCAATATGTAACTTATTTGCATTCCAACAAAAAAATATATGTAACTTAGTTCCTTACTCTTTGATGTTAAGTTATATGTGATGGTGTATATGTCCCCCTCCCCGAGGGGCAGACCTACATAGTGTCGTGGATATAATTCCTGTTCAATGTGTGTATTATATATATATAGGTTCAATTCAAAAACTGCTATGCAAGATATACTCTTCTGAATAAATTTATGTTAACACTTTTAGTTCTTAAGGGATTCTGTTGTTGCACCACAAGGGATCAAGATCATCCAGTCTGCGTACACTATATCAATATCCAGATGCTATGTAGAATTTGTAGCTCGATTGTTAAGATAAAGGTACATGACGCTACACATCTTACTTACAGAAGGGTCCCTTAAACTCGACCACAAAATTTAGTGGTCACCTGAACCCATCTACCTTTGAACAGGGTCAGGGTTTTGTTTTTTCTCTGACAGTCGAATAACAAGAACCAAAAAGTTAAGCTAAAACGGCAACATGCTAAATGGAAAGAGTTTCGTAAAAGTACATTATCTGTATTCAAAGTTAAGTTGGTTTTTACAATCATATACTGATTCTGTGGTCTGTAGTGTGTAGTATACCAAGTATATAATTTATATATACACCAGAATCATCTAGAAATTTGAATAACATAATCCCATTAGGGTTCCAAGCTACAACCAATACTGACACTACTAATATATAGCATCAAAAGGGAGAAAAAAAGTTGCAAGTTATCATTCTTCACAAAGAACTATAAGTTACAACATCACTAAGAATTAAACAATGCTATGTGTCAACCCCAAAGATGAATACAGAAACAGAAAACAAACCCGATTCCAGCAAAATGACTATTTTGCCCATGTCTTTAGAACAGACCTAAATATGAACCTTTTCGAGAGGAAACTCCATGTTTTTTAGTCGGCTTCTTCAAACCAAGCTCTTCAATTTGTTGTTCATTAGGTACTGGACTCACAAGCCCAGTTCCAACGAAATGCATAAATGCAGATGCATCCTCGAGATTCCTGTGAAAACTTAATGATGATGACATAAAGCGTTCAGAATGTGATTTTGTTAATTTCTTCTCGGGTGCTTTGTTAAGCTCCGCAGCTTTTAGAAATCGGGAAGTAGCAGCATCCCATGAAAGCTCATGCATTTGTGAATCAGTTAGTGGGGCAGGTTGTTCGGTCAATGACTGGCGTGTAACTTCAACAAAAGTCTCTCCATCTTTAAATGTTCGGCAATTGGCAAATTGCTTAAAGAATTCGTTTGATACATGATCTGCGCAAATGACTATTTTGCCCATGGCTAAAGCTTCTGTGCTTGTTGTACAAACCACATCTGTGGTGCTTGGATTCAGGAACACTTTGTAACTATGACAAGAATCAGATTATCAAAACTTGATAGAAAAAAGAAATCGGGCAATATTGCATAATATACTACGATCTAAGTTGAAAACTTTAGAAAGGCACTTTTAGTAACTCCAAGACCGCAAGGGCAAAGGAGCGGCCATCAACTCGTAAAAAAAATACTCCCTCTGTTCCAGAAAATCGCAATACTCCCATTTTTGGACAGCATTCAAGTTAAGCTAGCCGATTTGGCCATGTTCACTACAAAAAACTATTTTTTATTTGGGTCCACGTGATTTTCCTCATTCTTGTCATTTTTGGAGGTAACTTAGAGATTAGAGTTTCAAAACACAGTTACAAGAACTAACTAGAACAGTGTGCATCGTCAAAACTTTTGCGTTTTTCATGAGACATAGGAGGTAAAAGTTTCTTTATTCATAACTTGAAGTCTAAGTATTTTCTTGGAACCAAACTATTCCAAAAAAGAAACCTTTTTAACTTGCAGATATTGTCAGCTAACAAGAGTTGAAAGAAAAGGCTGAGACTTGTAGCAAAATGATACACCAACAGGCCCACAATTTCCACATCAGAAATTCTCATGAATATTGCAACATTTCCATTTTTTTTTCCATTTTTTTAAGTTTCCATAATACAAATAGCTTTTTGCTGCAACGACCTTAATTCAGATCTATGGGATGTCCTTACTTTATTATTTAGTAAAGCTGTAAAGGGTATTTTAGAAATCTGACAAATAGTCCGACTCTTTCCTAAAATTACTTGTTTTGTTATACGGTGCATTTATCACGGAAATAAGGGTATGTACAAGTCAATTTTATGGAAGCAGCATAATTCCTAAGAAGTCAAGCTTTGAAATTTGCCAATATCACACAAGCGGAAAAGAAACAGCATCAACTATTCAACTTTTGTCCAACCTATTCCTGAAAGTCAAGCTAGATGTGAGGTAGGTTGGGTGACGAGTCAAATCAGGTGACTTTTGGTAGCAGGCCGGGTTAAGTTGACACAAAATACTTTTTATGTCTATTTCTTGATAATAATTAGTGTGATAACTATGATTACAAAGAGAAAATTGAATTTTAGGTTAACTTATTATGCACCAATCTTTGAGTTGGGTAACATTCTTATCATCTCAGCAATTCAAGTAACATCATAACCTATTTTCATTAAACTAGGGTAAAAATGACCGTAATTGACCAGATTTCATCAAATTTCCAGTCAACTTTATCCTATATGATGGATGCCGGATATTATGTTACCCAGATTGGTGAAATGAAAAGAAAGTTTCCCCAAATTGAAGATTGACACATTATTAAGTTACCCTAAAGTGCACTTTTCCCTTGCAAAAAACCATATTAATCTAGCTTTATACAGTAATACTTAGAAGATTGTATGCTTGTATGCAATATCAAAATAATACACTTTGGGTAACATTCAACCCATTCCACCCATTTGACCCGTTTCCTTTTTAGCTACAATATGTCTTTTGATAAAAGTCATATAACCTTTGTTACCTGTTAGAGATAAAACATAACCCAAGTCTACCCATTCAAGTGTACAAGGATCATAACTGCTACTACTATAGCAAACTAATAAGTTTTAGCTTAACTTACTCGTGAAACAAAGGGTCTGCATGATCACGTCCAGGATACACCCTGATGGTTAAATTTAACTCTGAGGCAGCTTCTTGTATCTGAGCAGAATCCTCACCAGTACCGAACAAATCAACCTCAAGTCCACCAAGTTCTTTTTGGTGATCACGAAGAAGTTGAAGAAGCTCCTTGTAGCCTTTACTCCACACCATTTTCCCAATATAGTATGCACCTTTAGTAAAAGCATGGCTTTCATGTTTCTTCTGTTCTTTCTTTTTCATCCCAATTTCAAGAAACTTAGGATTAACGCCATGAACATTGCAAATAACTGATCTTGGTAGTTCTTGTGTTGCCCCTGATAACCGTATCGCCTGCCACAAGTTCATGATGCTTTTTAAATTTATGAAGTAAATACAGAATTCTAAATCTGAAGTTGACCATATGCTAAGCTATAAATTGACACAAGAACAAGGTATAAACTTTTCTCGACAACAAGGTATAAACTTTTCATATTCTCTTTATGAATTGCTACAAACGTCACCACATATATAAATAATTCTCGACAACATACGGATATCATATAGATTTGATTATGAACTACTATAACTTATTGACAAAGTCAAAGTGTATCTCTTTTCATGGAAGATGTCAAAATTAGCACTAAAAACTATCAACAGTTTGAAGGACATGAATGTAACCAAGTATGACACCAGTAGATTACAATTTACAAGTGAGTACCAAGGCGGTCTACGTATGAAGATCAAGTAACTATATTTTTCCATCAAGAAACTGGAAATTGGGAAACCAACCTTGTGACAATATATATCAACCACCCAATTATTCATGTATTTGAGAAGAAATGCGTAGGCACGTCCATATTTTTCTCTTTTCACGTACTCCAAATAGTTTGTGTGAACAATTCCTATTACATATCGGAACTTAATCTTCCATCTTTTGCCATGATGGTACCATGTAAGATGCTCGGGTTCCTCAAGGACGGCAATATCTGATTCTTCATCCGATATGCACTCTGTTATATCCCCAAGAGCAAGAATGCTTCTTTTACTTCTTGAAAACTTTAAAAGCATGAAAAAGAAAATAGTTCAAGATTGATATCAAACAAATCGATTTTCATGAAAAAGTCAAAGTTGTAACATAAATGCATGATTTACCTTGGCCGGGTAAAAGCATATATTAAAAGTACACAAAAGCTCAGTCCTTTTCTCAATCCACTCACGGACGTATTTTTCTTGTTCGTTGGGTGAATCAAATGTTATGTTGTCGGGGTATACATGTTCTTGATCGCTCTTTGATAGCCATGGAATTACCAAAGTAACCTTTCGGTGTCCATCTTTGGCAAGATAAGCAGCACGGAATAAAGGGTTAACAGCAGTCCCGGTCATCCATGGAAGGCTGGCGGTGGTAAATATCGCGATATGCTCCTTCTTATCCATGTATTCATCAACTTTGAACACAACAAATGGTTTTCATGTGTGATGACTCTAGAACCACAAGTTGACCAAGATTGATAAGTTGCTTATTTGAGCTGCATCAAATCAAGAAGGTAACAAATTAAAGATAAGCACATAACATAATAAACAATATGAGACAAATAATAATTATACATTATAAGTGAAAGGTATCCAACTTTTTCCACCCAAGGGTATTGTAAATACATATCCTAGTTTAAAACTCTCTTTTGGTGCGTATCTTAAAACGACGTGGAAACTTATATGGTTGCCACTTAGAACAAAAAAGTTACTGGGTAGACGAAACATTAGCCAGAAATGAATCGAGAGTTGGAGTAATTTTTAAGTTGGTTACATAGGATAGAAATAAAAAGATGATGCTTTTGGGCGAGGTTTTAATTAAGAGTAATAAATGGAATGAATTATAAACAATTGAAAACATAATAATAATAATAATAATAATAATAATAATAATAATAATAATAATAATAATAATAATAATAATAAAGGTAACTGAAAATCAGGAAAGAAATCATATCTTTATGGCACTGATTAGATTAAATTAAAAGAAAAAGGAAACAAAACTGATGGAAGATGGAGAGAGCTGGTGTTGGGCAACAAGAAACAAACGTACCTTAAAACAGAAACCAAGTTGTTGTTGTTGTTTTTGTTGAATTTAAACAAGAAAAATGAAAGAAAGTGTTTTTGTCAGTTTGATTGCTTTGCTTATTGATAAAGAAGACGACCACCAACAAACAATAATAAGCTGATTCTTTATTAGGTCAGATACTTTACTTAAACGAAAGATGCGAATATTGATATTGATAAATAGAAATTCCCCTCTTACTAGTTTATTTATATATTTATATTTATTTATTACTTATACACCTGGCAAAATGGACGGGGCAGGAGGGTTTGGGTAACGGGTCGAAACGGGTGCGGGTCTAAACGGGCCATTTAAGGAATGCGGGTCAAATGGGTGGTCGGGTGCGGGTCGACCCGCTTTTTTAATAATTTACACACCAAAAACTTTCTACTGATAGTACTAAAAAGTTCAATGCATATGTATTAGCAGGTTAGCTTCGATCCAATGAAACACAATCAAACAACAAGACCACTTTAGGCTTTACTGATCATCAGATAGGCTGGCCTCTTTCTCTCCTGCTTTCAATATTGATCTTTTTCCTAGTGTCGAAATCAATTCAATATAATACAGATCATCATTCCAATAGCACTAAAATCAATGTAATAAATTAAGCATAAAAACACCAAAATAACTATAAATCATTGTAAAAAACATTATAAAAAAAATAACTGATATGAAAAAAAAAAAACACTCAAAATAACTATAAATCACCTAAAAAAAAACCCTTAAAAATAAAAAAAACTCTAAAATCATTGTAAAAAAACCCCATGATAACTCTAAAATTATTGTTAAAAGACCCTCAAAATAACTATAAATCACTGTTGAAAATAATTAAAGTTTAAGAGGAAAAGATTAAATTACCTGTGAATTAAATTAGTTGTGAGTCGTGAATTCGTGATTTAATTTCCTTTGCAGCTCTGATATGAAACGTTCCTTTGTGAGTTGTAAACAACTCTGGTATGTAGAGTTGTGAATTTGTGATTAAATTATCTTTCTATGATATGAATCTATGATAACCTCAATATTAAGCGTGAAAGCCGCTCTATATTTGTGAGACCCGCTCGACCCACTTAACTTAACCAATTGGACCCGTTGTTATTCATTTATTTATTTTGCAGCCAACAAGGAAACCCGTTTGTTTTGTTTTTTAGAGTCCATTTTGACCCAATTAGAAAATGAAAATATCCATTTAACCCCAATTAAAAGAGACTGGGTCTGGATTGCCAGGCC
>JAOEHQ010047410.1:0-10847 GCA_025447715.1 Asclepias incarnata
TTCTATTAGTCTATATGAATAACTTGGCATTTCGGTCTTTCATGAAGGATCTTATATTTAGTCAAACAAAGCAAATGATTGTTCTAGAATGACTATTTTTCACAATTGCTTCTTGTGATGTAGCGACAGTTAGAATATTTTTGTGAAAAAAATGTAGTCCTATATCGGAAAACAATATCAGAGCTTAGAGTTTCGATTAGAAGCTAATAGCTTCCGGAAAAACTATGATCGGAAACTACTTCACCGGAAAGTTAATCAAAAACTAACCGATTATGTACGAATATATTCTAATTAGAAATAAAAAAACGAAATCGGAATACGAGCAAAAAACCATTATAGTATCCGTCGTTAAAATTGCCAGAAAATGTTACAGGGAAAAGCAATAACTGCCACTGAACTTCACTCAATCAAAAATTGAAAACCAAAAACCGGTTAACAATCTTAAATAAAACCCACACAATTTTGAGTCGAATATAAGAAAATTGAAGGTGATTTAGGCCGGAAAATGGTGTATTTGGACAGAAATTTTAGGTATGAATTTGATTTGATGGTAGTATGTGAATATATTATATGAAATGAATCAAGGCTCTCATACCATAACAAAGTAGAGAGAAATTAGAGAAATTTTCATTTTTATTCCATAACAAATGAATAATAAATGAGATATTTATATCATAGTTTTAAACTAAGCTAACACTAATTACATAATTAGCTCACTAATCTACCAATAGAATAAAACAGAATTGAGGCATCATTTAATCGACATGTGACGTTTTATTTAAGTGACACGTGTCCCTTTTAATTTATATTCAAAAATTCTATTTTTTAGATACCATAAATGATTAAAACTTTTAATTAATTAATATATAAATATAGATACCTAATATAATTAAAACTCTTATATTAAAAATCTTAATATATTTATTGTTACCATAACTACTTAATTTCGTTGTCATTCCCATTTTTGGTTTTGATGAAAAACTAAATAAGTCTATAATTGAATGAATGATTGAATGAATATTGTTTCTAACAACTAATAATGTGTGTGTGTTTTTGTTGATTGATTGATTGTGAATGATTGAATGAATATTGTTTCTGACAACTAATAATGTCAGGTATTTATAGTGTCCGAATTAGGGCAACCTCGTACATGGGCCTTGTCATATTTTGGGTCTGTAACCTAGGACATGATTCAAAACGACAACGGTATGAGGAATAGAACCTCCGAGAATGATAATATATCTTATGCTTATATTTCGTAGCCAATCATAAGCAGCATTATATGTTATACGTTATGTAGAGATATTGCCCAAGTATTTTGCCGATCCTGACTTACATGTGAGAATCACTTACGAAATCACTTAGGAAACACTTTGAGAATCACTTGGAAAATCCCTCGGGAATCCCTTTGGGAATCACTTGGGAAATTACTTGGGAAATCCCTCGGGAAATCACTTGGGAGATCTTTTGGGCATCACTTGGGAAATCCCTTGGGAAATCACTCTCGCTAGGCTTTACTTATTCGTTCCCGCCAAGAGTTCTTTCCGCTCACATATGTATTAATGTTAGAGGTGGGCCTTGTTCCTTTTATCCCTTGATCCTTCCCAGGAAACAAGAGATTGCTCTTGTCATTTACTTAAGAGTCACTCTCGCCATCCTCTCTCCTTCGAATTGCTTCTGCCATGCTTCCGAATTGCTCCCGCCAAAGGTCGCTTCCTGCCACTTTCTCCTTTTTTGGATTTTTATGTACAATAGATATTATATATATATGTCTTAACATATATACTTCTTCTATATATATAAACCGATATACTTAGTCACATAGGTAGCGAATATGACCAAAGGCGGATACGATCGAACCACTTTGTACACATTACGAGTAGGTTGGACCATACGTCATCATGTTTCATCATCAAAACTTTAGATTAGGATGACACCATTATTAATATCAAAAGTAATACGTATCTCTCACTTTAGATCAGGGCATATTCAATATTTTTATTTATAAAAAAATACCAATCGTAAGATATATATAGTCAATCCGTATATCGTACAGATACTAAGACTAGTATGTACATATACATCTATAAAGATGAGTATTATTTCATTGCCGTATCATATGAACACAACTATCATTCGTTTTAATTTTGGTCGTTGAACTCAAATTCATAAAAACTCAACTTCGAATCCCCCTGTAGAATCAAATATCAAAGGGTCTTTTAATTGAAAAAACCAAGAATAAAATATCAAAGAGTTTTAATTGAAAAGTGTCAGATAATGGCATACTATCTTTGAATTTTTTTTTTCTTCATATTTTTCTTTTTTTTGTTTGTATTCATCGATTATTTCAGCAATTCAGCTCGAAGTAGTAGTAACATCAAACCTCGGCTGATTTTTTTTAAAAAAAGTTTATTATTATTCACATCACTCGACCCAAAAAATATTATATACTTATTATTATTATTATTATTATATACTATATTAATATAGTAAGCTATGAACGATAGTTCTTTTATCTTTATTTGCAAACTAAGAATATATATTTTGTATGTCATATATTAAATGAAAAAGCTTTTAGTTGGAGTGATTGAGGGCTTTTGTGGGGGTTCAAATCCCATCATCTCCAACTTTTTTTTTTTTTTTTTGATTATGTGACTTTGTCGATGGTTGGCCAATTTTAAACCAAAATAATAATAAACCGTTGATGAGCCATTTTTAATGTTTTTAATTTTTTATTTAATAAAAGTTATTTTTGTAAAAGAGGTCTTTTAAAAACCGACTTTTTTTTTTTCTTATTTTTACAGGTTCTTTGCTTCGTTTTTACCCATATCCAAAACAAATGCAATTTTTTTTTTTTTTACCCAATTTTTTTTATAGCTTTTGTTTTAGTTTTTTTCTTTCGTCTCATTTTTTAGTTCTATTGTTAACATTTTGTTACTTTGTGATATTTGAGATTAAGCATAACTATGACGATTTGACCACGAATATTTGTTTTATTGAACCTTAGACCGGAGGGAGTGGGTTCGAGTATGGGATTGGCGCCGATTAGGTAGTTTGGTAACACCGCCGCCATCTAATTGGGTACGCGAAATCGGTGAAGGATTTGGGTTGTGAAGCCGAGCATGAGAGAGAGAGACGTTGGTGGTTGGGGCCCACTAACGGTCTCTTTTTTGACCGTTCCACATTTTTTCAAAAAAATTGTTTTTTTTAAACCCCTTTTTCACTATATATACACTACACCTTCACATTTTAAAATCACAAACCATTTTTCTTACAAAATCATCACAACCCATCTTCCATTTTCTCATAATATCCCAGCCTTTTTATCACAAAAATGTCTTTCGATTATTCCGAATCCGAATACGTTATTCCATCTTCGTCCGACGATCTATCCACAGGTAGCTCTATGCAATTTTTGCTTAACGCGGCTCAATTTCTTGAAGACACGACAAACTCTAGCTTTCGAATCCGAATAAGTATTATGTAATGGGTTTTTTTTAAGTCATTGTTGAAATGTTATGTTTTTATTTTAATATTGTTTGTGATTTTATGAATTAAAAATATATGGAAAAAAAATTGGGTACTTTGGGTACCAAACTACTAATGCCACCAAATTGGGTAATTTTGGGTAAGATTAAGTAGTTTTGACATGGAGGGTTTTCACTGAATAGAGGTGACATGATAATTTGGGTACTTTTACCAAATTAATGACGACTCTCTTGTCCTTATTCCAATTTTAAAACCGCATCAATAACAAACACATATACGATAACTGATGACCTGCATATGTACCTACTAGTTAGTATTATTAATTTATTATCCAAACAAATTACAAAGTTCAGTATACACACACTCAGTGACTTTCACCCCTTTATTTCAACCACACTCACCATCTCCGCCGGTGACATTTCCGTCGAAACCTCATCAATCATTTCCTTCGTCATCACACACACACACACACACACACACTATGCAATCTTCATCACTTTCATCAAATCATCATATGATAACTTCACTACACCATAAAACAAATTTACATTTTTCATCCTCACATTTAAACCCCATTTCAAATCTCACCCCTTTCACTTCACTCCCCACAAAGCCCATCACATATCACCACAGACCCAGTAAGAAAGCCCATTATTTTTTGCCTCCACTTCTCTGCGGCAATTCCTCGAACACCTTGAGTGCGTTTGAAGAAAATAGTGAAAGTGGTGAAAATAAAAAGAAAAATAATGATAATGGGGGTTTTAGGGGTTTAGTGGAAGTGATAGGAGAAGGGATATCGACCGCGTTTCCGATATGGGTTGCTTTGGGATGTTTGATAGGTTTAGTTAGACCGAATTCATATAATTGGGTGCAGCCCAAATGGACTATGATGGGGATTACTTTTACTATGCTTGGAATGGGAATGACACTTACTTTTGATGATTTGAAAGGCGCTTTAGCTATGCCTAAAGAGTTGGTTACCGGTTTCGTTCTTCAGTATTCGGTAAGCCCTTATGTTTGTTTGATATAACTTAGTTGCAGACTTAGATATTGAATTGTTTGATTTAAGTATGGCAGATCATGCTAGCTGTTTCTCGGAATGTAATGCTTTCCTGTTACAACAAGCTTTAGGCTTTCTTGACCAAAATGGATATATGTTATAGAGTTAAAGATGTGTTTAAAGCGTAAAATATAATGTTTCTTTTCTGATAAACTTACTATAGAGATTGTAGTATTTTGTGTAACCATGTTTCTATTAATTGTTCAGAAAGATGATAATACATTAGCCTAAAAATCATGAGGTTGTAAAGGCAGAAGTTGTTGTGGTTATGTTGTAATCATGTGGGGTTCAACCTGCACGATCCCAATTTAGTTTCGTGATTCTTTGTTTTCGTGAGGCAGCAATAACAGCATCTCAATCACCCAAAGCTACAAGTTTTCTACATTTCAGCTAGACAGTGTGATCTACATTCAACAGTCATGTTAGCAATGAAGTGTAATGCATTTAATAGCTACACGACACCTAAGAAATTCAGAACTTGTCTTTGGATATTGTACTCTTCAAACTTATACATGTCTAGATCAAGTTGTGTACTTTCATCAAAAGAACATAGAATGGTTTCTTGTAATGTTGAAGTAGTTAAGTGGTGTTTTTGTGCAGGTAATGCCATTATCAGCATTTTTTATCAGTAGAATTATGAATTTGCCGTCACATTATGCCGCGGGTTTGATATTGGTTGGCTGCTGTCCTGGGGGTGACTACACTCTTTTAGCTTTCGTTACATTTAATATTTATACTCTGTCATCTACGTGTTGTACACTCATCATGATTCAAGCACCGTAATTTCCATGTTTAATTTCAGGAACCGCAAGTAACATTGTGACCTACATCGCACGGTATGTAGCTTTATATGTAAGTGGTATAGGTGGTTCCCCCTTTCACTTGCCATCACTGACTCATTTTTTGGCACTTCTCCAGCGGAAATGTTGCCCTATCAGTTTTGATGACTGCTGCAAGCACTGTGTCTGCCGTGGTTGGTACATAACCATTGCTGTTTTAGTATATGTGTACATATTATCTGTTTTACCTTAATCTGCATAAACTGTAATATCTTGATAAAATTTCTATTATCAGGTTATGACTCCATTCTTAACTGCCAAATTAGCTGGGCAATATGTTGCAGTCGATGCAATTGGACTCCTTATGTCCACGCTGCAGGTGAGACTCCTATTGAACAGATTAGTCCCTCCTTCCTCCCTATGATAATAACATGTGACCTAACATATATCAAGCAACTTTTTTTGATTATTTTCAGAGGTGGTGAAATGGGCGGGTAGGCTAACCGGTAATGGGTCAAAAGGGGTTTCGATGAACCAGGTCACTTTATAGGGTCAAAATGGGCTGGCCAAGTTGGGTTTGCCCTCAAAAACCTTTTTTTGTTCATTTATTATTTTTGAATAACAAAATTAATGTGTTACAGAAACAATATGAGTAATAATACACTAGCCTAAAAATCTACTTAAAACAGATTCCTACTACATTCAATGCCTGTTACATAGTATAGGCATTTTTCTTTTTTAAAACTCAACCTTTGTTTTTGCCATGTGTCTCAATCTCTTTGTTAGGCTTATCTTAGGCATATGAATCTTTTTTTCAGACAATATTAGTAAAGTAGTTATTTCAATCTTTGGATATGATTTAGGAGGTCGTATGGTTAGAAATAGGCAGGGTGCCTTTCAACTCGTTTGATGTGTTCTAGTAATAGCTAAATATTTTGAGGTGACTCATTTGAGGCAAAACACAATCCCAATCAAAACATTCATTTATGCATGGAGCATGGGTTGAAATTGCCACCTCTAGGCCATTTGCAATATATGTAATATTCCCTTGTGTGAACACAAAAGTATACGGATCTTTTGTACCCAAATCAAAGCATTAATCGTTTTTAACGATGATAATGGGTTTGTAGGTAATTTTACATAAAAGTTGGACCCATGGGACGGAAGGAGTAAATCTTATAGCTTTGTGCTAAAACTGATTGTATTTTGCTCATATCTTGTCAAAAAAAATTTAAGGTTGTGCTGCTTCCTGTGTTGGTGGGTGCATTTATGAACCAATATTTTAAAGGGGCTGTGAAATTTGTATCTCCATTGATGCCACCGATTGCTGTAGCAACAGTAGCTGTACTTTGTGGGAATGCTATTGCTCAGAGCTCATCTGCAATCCTTATGTCCGGTCAACAAGTGGTTCTTGCTGCAGTTCTCCTTCATATATCTGGATTCTTTTTCGGTTACCTTCTCTCAAGAGTTCTTGGAATTGATACATCTTCTTCAAGAACAATATCAATCGAGGTTGGCATGCAGGTAGGTAACTGTGAACCATCTATTGGTTAGTTACTAAAATACACATTACAAAATGGTCATGCTAGACACATCATTCTCAGAAGATTTCTGATAGGCAAATACAGTCTTCAATTTTTTGATGCATTTGAATTGTGTTGTTTCAGAACTCGGTGCTTGGTGTAGTTCTTGCTACAGAACACTTTGGAAATCCTTTGACTGCAGTACCATGTGCGGTTTCTAGTGTTTGTCACTCGATTCTTGGGAGTGCGTTGGCAGGAATATGGAGACGAATTCAACCTGAATCTCAGGAAGTGAAATGTGACCCATGAATGTGAATCTTGTTATATAATCTGGTTTTTCGTTAGTCGCTACTCATCTTCTTGTATTATGATCGGGTTACCAATGGTTTGAAATTTTATGGCGCCATATTGTTTATGTATCCTTTACAAATCTCTTTGATTAGAACAGATTCTGTGTAGTCTGTACCAATTGTCTTTGATCAACTCAAGGGGTAACAAAGGTGTTTTTGTATTGTTGTTGGACATTTTGTTGGTATTGAATGTATCAATACTATTATTGTCAAGTGGCCTTGATTTTTTGTTCTGTTTTTGTTTTTGTTTTTGTATAGAGGCGAATTAAGTTATTAATGATATATCTCCTGCATGGGATAGGGATTTCCATGCCAGTTACTTTTTCACAATCCATCACATGATGTTTATTTCGTTTCATCTCATATTGACCTTATCTTCATAATTATTTGAAATTTCGTTAAAAACTGTAAAGTTTTCAACTAACCAGATACTCCTTTTTGGTACTCAAACACAATAGCTCCCTCCCTAGGTAAACATCAAGTGGGTTTACCTATAAAAACTCTGTTATAGGCTGAGTACATCTGGAAAAAAGTCGCTATCCCTCGTAACCTGAATATGAAAAACTTCATTCTTAAATTTAGTAATAATTCGTTTTGTATCAAACACTACTGTTATATAAAAGGTGGAACACAAACTATAGTACATAACAGACATTCGTCCCTCAACAACATTGATCTTTACGTTCAAAATCAACATTGACCTTTTAATAGATTAATTTATCTTTTTATGTCTTATTATATCAAAGGGCAAATGTTTTTCTAAATTTTTTTTAATGGGTATTGCGAGTTGTAGTTATTATTTAATTAGTTAAAGTTGAGAACTCTAGTTAATTATATTATATCAAAGTGTATCAAAATAACAAATGGTCAAAAAGTAAAAAATTCTTAGCATAAGGATAACAAAAGATAATAAGAAAACGACAAACCTTTTCGTCAAGTAGAATAATCTCAACTTTGACATGTCTTATTGTTTCCAGTCTGTTTATATGACACGAGAACGTATTTTCAGCACAACATTGTGTTTCATATGAGTTACATTCTTAATTATGATAATGGAGGCCATAATAAAAATAAAAATAAAAATTTAAGAGCAATATTAACCAAATGACAGTAAAAAAAAATTATAAGAATAATTCTAACCCCATATTGAAAGTTAAATTTTTGAGATATGTAACAATGAAGATGGCATAAAAAAAGTTCAAAACTATGACAAATGTGTATCCATCCTTAAATACATTAAACATATTATATATTAAATATTAATACTAATATTGAATATTTATATTAATTTAAGTATCTTGGCTATCTATATTGCTTTATAAAAGAGGAACCCCCTCTCAAAATCTCAAAAGATGATTTGATGAGACAAAAATGTCACTTTTTTTTATTGTCTTTATTCCTTGAAAATACTAAACTACTCATATCATTTATTAACTAATATAAATATCTCCACCTTCTATACATATAATACCTTTAATGAAATTATTTACAATATACATCCTTTAACCCTTAAAATAGCTATTATTTACGACATACATCCATCAACCCTTAAAATAACTACACTACCCCTTTTACATTAATTATTTTTACATTAAAAACCACACCGCTACCGTCACCGTCGCTGTCACTACCACCCGTCACCGCCATTACCACACCGTCACCGCTACCACCACTATCACTGCTGCATCGTGCGGGCTTCCGTATAGTATTAATTTAAGTATCTTATGGTGTTTGTATTTGTACTCAGTACTCTTGATTATATAATGATATTGACATTAAAAAAAAATGTGAGTTTGAATTTGACTATCGAGTTACCATGTAATTTACGGAGTTGTCAACTAATTGCCGATTAATATGCATGCCCATTAAGCTTAAAAAAATGAAGTGTCATTACATATAATATTTAAATGAAAGATTATATAATAAAATTAACAAATAAGCTAAAATCTTATTTGTCACTCAAATATAATTGCCACATAATATCCTACTTACTTAGAGATATATATAAATATATACTATTTTGTAACTCGCTCTCCAAATATAAAAGGGTAAATTACATTTTTCGTCCCTGAACTTGGCTAATTTTGCATTTTCAGGACCTAAAGTCGATAAATTACAAATTAAATCCTAAAGTTGACTTTTTTTTGCAATCGAAGGACAAGGCCTAACTCTGTTAGGTTTCCACCGTTAAGTTGCCATGTGAGAAACATGTGAGGGCATTTTCGTCCTTCCTGTATATATTAACTTTTACAGATCTCAAGTCTTTATCTCTTTTGCTCTCTTATCCCATCTATATTGTCATCTTCACCATAAATCTTCTAATTCCATATTCAAAATCAAAATAACACAAAACATCACACTAACTAATATTATTGTATCTTTTTTTATCCTCGACAGTGTTTTTTGGTCTTAAAAAAAGACCCACATTAGAAATTGAAGCAGATATGAGTGGCAACACAACTTTGGCGGTTGCAGGCGGTGGCGGTGGAATAACTGGTTTCCGGCCACCGTTTACTCCGGTGCAATGGCAAGAACTTGAACATCAAGCTTTGATATACAAATATTTAGTTTGTATCTTTTTATTATATATAAATCTTTCATCTATTTCTATTGCTAAAGTTTGTATCTTTTTCTATTTTTGGATTTGGGTTTCTTTATATATAAATCTTTGTATATCTATTATAAAAAGCTGTATATATTTCAGTTTTTTAATAATGTTTTATGTGTCTCTGTAGCTGGAGCTTGCCTTTTTTTTCTTTTCATTTTTTGGATTTGGGTTTTGGTTTTATATAAATCTTTGTGTATCTGTAGTTAAAATTTGGATTTTTTTTTTCTTTTTTATAAGTTTTATGTGTATCTATAGCTAATGATTGCATCTTTTCAGTTTTTTGTATTTGGGTTACACTTAAAGAGAGGTCCTAATTTCTCATTGTTTGATGCGTGTTTTGATCTATCTGGGAAGACCGAAGTGAAGGTACCAACGGTGGTGATGCATTTCAAAGGCGGTGCTACCAACATCTAATTACTTAATCCATGTTGATTCTAGTGGTAGCTTTTGTTTTGCATTTGCTGGGACAGCCACCGGATTATCCATCATCGGTAACATCTAGCAACAAGATTTTCGGGTTGTTTATGATTATATAGATATAGATAGATTATTTATAGATCTGATGGTGTTTTGATATATAGATTATCTACCAATATAAAAATCTGATGGTGTTTTAGATCTATGAATTTTTGATTTATTGATTTGATTGAGAGATGGATAATGAAAAAGTGGAAAAATATCTTGATTATGTACATATATTTGGTTTTAGATTTATGAATTTTGTGAGTTTTTTATTTGATTAAGAGATGAATGATGAAAAGGTGTTAAGATGGAAGAAATCTGGAAAGGATGAAGAAATAATGTCGTTGTTGATGAAGATGATGATGAAAAGACAAATATGCCCTCATGTTTAAAGAAAATAGGTTTTTTGAGCTAAAAACCCCCACGTGTTTCTCACCTGGGGTGGTTAACGGCGGATTACCTAACAGAGTTAGGCCTTGTCCTTCGATTCCAAAAAAAGGCCAACTTTAGGATTTAATTTGTAATTTCTCGACTTTAGGTCCTGAAAGTGCAAAATTGGCCAAGTTCAGGGACGAA
>JAOEHQ010047411.1:0-10847 GCA_025447715.1 Asclepias incarnata
GCAACCCCCCCCCCCCCCCCCCCTAATTATATGTTACATGTTAATCTCTTTGATAAATAAAAACTTCATATGAGTTGACGAAATTGAATAAAAATCTTTTATGATAAACCTAACACATTTTTTTTAAAATATAATTTTTGCTATATATTATTGTTATAAAACAAAAATTATCAGTTAATATGGTAACAAAAAAAATAAACACATTTCATAATGCATTTTTTTTAACAGCAGAATCTATACTACTTTATAAGGAAATGACTAGAGTCTTAAAATTTAAAATTTTTTAACATTTTCTTATTTATCATATCATAATGTCTATTATTTAATGTCTTATTATTTAATATCTATGTTATTTATATATTAATTAATGATATATTATTTATATAATACATTATAAAAAGAACTTAATATACCTATTTTACCACTATCATCTATTATTATTCTATCACTTAATTCCTTAAAATATTCATATTATCCTTTAAATAACATCACCTAAAATACCCACAATGCCCTCATCCTTTAAAATACCTACAATACCCCATATCCTGCCACCACCATTGTCATTCGCCACTTACGTCTCGCCGCCGCATTGCGCGGGTAATCTTCTAGTTTCATAATATATATAAAATCAAAATATCTGGCCGACCATCATGCATTCATGCGTCGATGAAACCTCTTGATTTTGGGCATATTATCGTTCGAAATGATAAAAAAAGAACAACCTTTCCAACTCACCATTTTTATTATAAAACTATTGTGTTCTGTAAAAATGGAATATAATTAAACAAAATATCTCTATAGTTGATGAATTAGCTTTTATTGTAAAAGTTAGTCTCTATTAATATAATAACTATGATATCAAACCAATGATAATTTTAAATTAAAGTTTATAAAAGTTTGTGACTTATTATTTTTACTTTTAAATACATATAGCCATTTATCAACTACATATGTTCTTTATATTGATAAGAGTTTCTTAGAAACACTATGATAATAGTGATCTAAAATCCAAATTGGCTTCCTTAGAAATATCTTGGGTATAGATGCTTCACATAAGAAATATCTTTGATATCGACATTTTAAAGCTTATTGACACGTCTCAAGTAATATTTGATATAATGATAAAATTGGCTTCTTCTAAAGTTGAAAGTTAGAAAGACTCATGCTACACAATTAGAAAGTTGAATGAATATCTTCGCACATAAAATCGAATGGTCATCGATAAAAGTAGAGAGCTTTTATTTGATCAGGTTATCCTATTCGGTCGACCATTTTTGTATAAAAGATTCAATTCAATGTGCATCGGAACACTTGTAAAAATACAACAATACTCAAACCCGTCAAAGACAGGGTATCGGGGTCGTGAGGTGTAGACATACATACTTCTACCCTGGGTAAAGAAACTGCTTTCACAAAGACGTCCGGTTAAATACGTTAAGCTTAAATCCAAATAAATTAATTACAAATCAATCCGAAAGATTTTTAAAAGGCGATATTCTTGTGGGCCAAAACGTTAGTAATATAATAGTATTTGGGCTTCGAACCCTTTTAAGTTTTAACCAAAAAAGCAGCCCAAATTTGAACCAAAAAGAAATCATTAAATTAAATTTAAAGCAACTTCACAATCAGATATTTCATCTTCTTCTTCGTATAATCTGCAAAAACTAAAGAAAAAAAAGATGTCATTAATCTTAACATCATCATCAAACAATAATCTTATAATCCAAACATCATTGTCACTAATCCTAACACTAATCTTCACATTCATCAAGATCCCATCTTTCTTTCTTCATGGTCTTCACACATACATCCATCCTGATGACGTCACTCCCCCAAGCCAAAATTCAAATGGTATCAAAGCTGCAATCAGAAGACCCGGTGACCCACCCGAATTAAAACCCAGAAAGAAAACCCATAACAAGTTTGAATTTGATGAAAATAAAGCTCAGATCTTTAGGCTTAAACTGACCCATAATCACTTACAATCAAGACTTTATTTTGATCAGTTTAATGGGCTTTTTAATTTCACTATTGTTGCTTGTTTTTCATTGTTGTTACATATATTCTTGCCTGTTGTATCCATAGGTGGGTCTAACTCATCATCTGGGGTTCTTTCAAATGGGACTTTGATTCCAATTTTGTTAGGATTTTTTGGAATTGGTAGGATTGTTTTTGTAAGTGTTAAAGTTTCTTTAGAAAGATCTGCTTCCAAGAATCTTGATAAGAATTTGAGTGTTTTTGTTGGATTTTTAGGTACCCTTTTCGGGTTTTTGATTGTTTCTGAAGTCGTTCCGAATTGGGTATTCAATTTCGGGATAAAGTTTGAATCTTTAGACGGTTATGCTAAGTTTTGTGTTTCGGTGTTGATGGGGTTTTTGGCTGGCATTTTGTATGTTCCTGCCACGAAAAGTGCCCGTGCTTATTGGCTTGGAACGGATCAGATTCGTTGTAATTTGTCGATGATTTATTGTGGATGGCTTGGGAGAATGTTGCTTTATGTTAGCTACTTATTGACTGTGTTTTCTTCGTTGCTTTGGATTAGTCCTTTTGCTGATCTCTTGGTTAACAAGAACATTAAGATGAAGAACGTTAAACACATGAATGGTTTAATTGGCAATGTGGGTATGTCGAAATCAGATTTTGAGAACTTTAGGCTGTGTTGTTTGCTAGTTAATGGAATTTTGCAAATGGTAAGTTTGCGGGCAACTTTGCAAATGTTTTTAAATGAAGCGGTTTTGTCATGGTATCAGAGATTGCACGCTAGCAAGGTTCCGGATTTGGATTACAGTAGAGCAAAAGTGTTCTTGCATAATCATTATTTATGCCTTGCTGGGATACAGTTCTTCTCGCCTCCTGCATTGGTACTACTCTTTCTTGGATTATCTCGAATAAATGATAATGTCCTTGATCATTTTCCAGCTTTGTGTAATTTGGTCCCATGCTCTGCTTTGGTTAAAGAAATGGGTGTGTTTATGGGCTGGTGGGTAGTTTTGATTTCGGGTGTATTTGTTTCAGTGAACCTTGCGCTGTATCGACAGGGGATTATGTATGTCTCTTGATGGTTTTTCGTGTCTACGGTTGTTGTAGATTACACAAATTGAGTTTTGTTAGAGTTGGTTGTAGAGTTTTGTGTTAGTAACAAAATTCTGATGTTTTTTTTTCCTGATCAGTTTTATACAAGTTCTATGACACATTTTAGGCTTCTGGTTCACATGTTCTTTAGGTGATTATTGATTAATGACAATGATATGTTATTGGCATCTGTTTATTTTCTTAATTGTATACTGTTTTGGCATCGGTTGCGTTTGCAGTGACTGTTGATTGTTTACAAACTCGAGTTACATGTTAAACGTTCTACTATAAGACAATTAGTGAAACATTAATCTTCATTAATTTTCTTGGTAAGCTTAAAAACATACAATTTACTGGCATTGCCTAATTATACAACTCTACCCTTCGTTACATTGTTACTTCTAAGAAGAGCATCACAAGAATTCGTTTTTTATCGCTTTCAAGAACTTAAGAACATGAAGCATGGTAGGCCGACTTGCAGGGTTTTCAGAGAGGCAAATAGCAGCAATCTGAACAGTTTTTATCATTTCCTGTTTTGAATCTGCATTCACAATCGTTGGATCCAGCACATCAACAATCCGACCTTTCTTGATCTTCTGACAAACCCAACCTGCTAAATTCCCACCTTCAATGTCTTTAAACTCGGGCCCTATCGGCTCTTTTCCAGTCGCTAACTCGAGAAGGATCACACCAAAGCTGTAAACATCGCCCCTCGTTGTTGATCGCCAGCTTTGACTATATTCGGGCGGAATGTAACCAAATGTCCCTGCTAAATCAGTGCTCACATGTGTCTCACATGCACTTATTAACCGGGCAAGCCCAAAGTCAGCTACCTTTGGTTCAAAATCTTCATCAAGTAGTATATTACTCGCCTTAATATCCCTGTGAATAATATGTGGAATGAACCCATGGTGAAGAAAGGCTAACCCACGAGCTGCACCCACTGCAATCTTGAACCGTTTGGTCCAACCCAAGATTCCCAAACCTGTGGTTTCTGTTCGGTTTCTTAACCAAAGATCCAAACTCCCATTAACCATATACTCATAAACGAGCAGTTTCTCATCACCAAACGAGCAATAACCGAGTAACGAAACAAGATTTGGATGTTTGACTTTGCCGAGTGTTTCCATTTCTGCCAAGAACTCTCGTGGACCCTGTGTTTTTGTTTTGTTCAACTTCTTGACTGCCACGATCTTGCCATCTGGCAATTGAGCTTTGTAAACGGTTCCAAATCCGCCATCTCCAACGATGTTGGATTTACAGAAGTTATTCGTGGCTTCTAGAATGTCAACAAGAGTCAACTTCAAAAGGGGTTGTTCAAACATGGCAATGTTGATGCTTAATGGTTCTTTTGACCTGCTGCTACTCAGTAAATACATATTTTGATCTAGTGAGCTGTTGTTTAACTTGCTGTCGTCGTTATTTTCACTGTTGTTCTTTTTCTTGATTTTGTTGACCCATATTTTTGCAATAAAAAAGAGCGTGATTAATAGAGTCACAATCACGATTGAAGCTAGTAGCCAAATGTTCATTATTGATCTTTTTTCAAATCTTTGAACAGGGCATTCCATACCAAGAATCCCGCCACACAAATCTTTATTCCCGGATAAAGCAATTCTTGACATGTTGCTACAGATTCCGTTCTTTGGAACTGGGCCTTCTAACTCATTTCCCTCCAAATTTACATAATTTAAACTCAAAACGCTGCATAATTTGGAGGGTATCCGTCCTGAGAGCTTGTTTTCGGAAAAATCCAAGTACTCGAGCTCCATTAGATTCCCGAGTTCAGGAGGAATCTCCCCTGTAAACTCATTCCCATGGATATCCAAAGAAGTCAGGAATGACATATTGCCCAAAGATCGAGGCAATGCACCAGTAAACGAGTTACTACTCAGATTCAATATCTCAATCCGCCATGCTACTGAATCAAGAAACAACTCGTTTATTTGACCCGAAATCTTGTTTTGCTGAATGAAAAACCCGACTAGACTCGCCATATTTTTAAGGGTGGAAGGGAGTTCGCCATCCAGCTGGTTATTGCTTAAATCCAAATGGGTCAACCCATTTAAACCCCCAAATGTGCCAGGTATGGAGCCTGAAAGCTTATTCCCTGTCAGATTAAGCTTGACTAAACCGTTGAGGTGACCAAGCTTGTCTGGTATGGCACCAGTGAGGTTGTTATTCCCCATATATAACCCTTGAAGCTTCAAAGAACTGCCTAATTCCGCCGGTATACTGCCTGAGAACAGATTTCCGGATAAATCCAAAGTGGTAAGGTTGGTTAACCTAGCCAAAGATTTCGGGATATCCCCGGAAAGCAAGTTTCCATTGAGCAAAAGATCCACCACAACCAAACAATTCCCTAGCTCGTCGGGAATCAAACCCGTCAACTGATTATTGGAAAGATCATACAGCCCATGATGCTGAACAAAACTTGAATCTGGAATGCTAACTTGCTGGAAATACTTTGACTTTCTTGATGACGGAATCGACCCGGACAACGCATTGTTAGAAAGAACCAAGCATTGCAGCTCGGGTAAACCAGATATTTCCTCAGGAATTGACCCGTTAAACCTGTTATCACCAAGGTCTAATGTGGTAAGTGAAATGCAGCTGCCGAGTTCAACAGGAATGGAACCACTGAATTGATTAGAATTCAATTCAAGAACCGAAAGTGACTCAAGTTTTCCAATCTCTTTCGGGATTTCTCCAGTTAATCGATTGTTGCTAAGAATCAACCATTCCAACATTACAGACTTCCCGATGTTTGAAACCAGATTACCCTCTAACATGTTATTTGCAGCAGAGAATTCCATCAGGTTCATCGAACTCCATAAGCTAACCGGAATGGAACCGGTCAAGTTATTAGAATCAAGATCAAGAACCATCAAAGGAAGCCCGGATAAGTAACCCGGTATGGGCCCAACAATCTGATTATCCGACAATATCAACTGAGAAACATTACCACAACCCATAAACACATCACCAATCGAGCCCGAAAGCATATTACTCTTGAGGTCAATCTCAGTCAAGGAAACAGCATTGCATATTTCTTTAGGGATAGACCCTGTTAACAAATTATTCCTTAAACCGAGAGCATTAAGCAATGAACAATTCCCAAACTCTTTAGGTATCCGACCCGTAAACCTATTACCCGACAACAATACCGAATTAACCTGGTCCCACTTTCCTACCCAAGTTGGCAATGGGCCTGAAAGCTCGTTATTTTCAGCCGAAAACGACACCATTGGGAGCCCGGAAAGCTCTTCTGGCAACGACCCCAATAACGAATTAAACGAAAGAGACAATGACTTCAAATTCAAACAATTCCCAACCTCTTTTGGAATTGACCCATTTAGCCCAGAGTAATCAAGGATCAAAATTGTTAAATTTTTCAACATTCCAATTTCTTTCGGAATTTGACAATTCAACGGATTATGAGAAAGATCAAGTCTTGTTAAAGATTTAAGCTTTGAAATACTTTTTGGTAATGGGCCTTTAATATAACAATAAGCGGCATAAAAAGTATCCAACTTTTCAAGATTCCCAATTTCCGACGGAATTTCGCCAGAAAACTTGTTACGGGCGATGTAAAGGTTAATAAGATTTGACAACATTCCGATCTCCGGCGGAAGTTCGCCGGAAAGGGTGTTATTAGAAACATCTAAAAACACTAAATTTACAAGCTTTTTAAAAATGCTATTTGGTAAAGACCCAGAAAGAAAATTATTACTAAGCCCAAGTGACCGGAGCTTTTCAAGGTTTCCGATCTCCGCCGGAATATTTCCGGCGAGCAAGTTTGTAGATAAATCAAGAGACTCAAGGTTTAACAAATCACCAAGCTTTTTTGGAATATGCCCGTTAAAAAAATTTGGTCCAAGATTAAGTGACCGGAGCTCCGGTAAATCACCAATTTCAGGCGGTATTTCGCCGGAAAACTGGTTTCGGCCCAAGTTTAGTACTTGGAGTTGCCAGAGATGGGATATTTTCCGGGGAAGTTGGCCGGAAAAATGGTTGAAAGAAAGATCAAGAACAATGAGGTTAGAAAGTGAGAATATGGAGTCATGAAGTGTGCCTTTTAGTGAATAATGCGAAAGATTTAGTTCAAAGACATGATTATTTTTGTCACAAGAAACACCTTCAAATTGACAATATGAAGTGATAATATTTGTGTCGTGCCATGTTGGTAAAATGTTGTTTTTATTTGAATTTAGAAGTGAGTTTTTGAAGGAAACTAAGGATTTTTGCTCTGGGTTTTGTTCATGATTGTTGTTGGAATTTGCAATGAAGAAAAATGTGGTGAAGATTAAGCATGAAATGTACAAAATCTTGATATCCATAGTCTGTGTTTGTTTTTTTTTTTTTGGATTGAAATGAAATTTTAAGATGTCTTTTATGTGATTATATATCATGGGGTTTTGGGGAACACGAAAGAGTTGAAGTACAATAAGAAACAGAGAATTGATTCCAAAAAAAACTTTTTCATCCGGACATTATATTTTTTTAACCGTATACCATCGAACATGTTTAAAAAATGTTGTATTGTATAATGATATAAAACATATTTAATAGTATACGGTTAAAAATTGATAGGTGTACAGATGACCACCTTTTCATCGAAGTATACATTGTATGTTTTGTTTTGTGTGTGTTTTGAATTGAATTGAATTGTGAATTGAATTGAATCTTATCTTGTGGAACATGTGACATGAAACGGCGTCGTTTTAGATCAAAAAATAAAAGGGCCCCTACTTCTTTTTCCTTTATTTGTTCTGGTACAATTGAATTTATTCTCATAAAGTTCCAAGTTGTTCTGTGTTATATAGCATGTCATGTCATCATAAGTTCATAACATTATTTGACTAACCAGTATAGAAAAAAAAATAAAAAATGGGTCTATTCCAAAGGGAGAATCTTATGTGTACGTCTATTTTTACCATCTTTTTGTCTATTTTTATCACTTTTTATGTTTTAAATAACTATACGGTATGCAGTATTAATTGTATTATCGTTTGTCTTATATGGTGAAAATAGCAACACCCAATCTTATTTATAACTTAATTGGATTGTTAATATTATCTTTTATAAATAATAAAACTATGACCTTAAATGCAATTATATACTAATTAAATGAATAACATAAAGTAATTTTGTGTAAGTTTCAGTTTGTTTCTTTATTATTTTTTCTTTTTACTCTATTCATTCTTCAAACAAATATAATTAAAAAAATATATTTGTTTCTTTCCTGTTAATCCGTCTTCATTATCTCTCTTCATTTTTAAATAATATTGCATTTAATTCGTATATACTTACGAATTAAATGTAAATGTCTTTCTCTTATTTATAATTACTTCTTCCAACACTAAACACACACATGCACACATATAATACATGTTATCTTTCAATTCATCATTAGTATATGATTCTCTCACTAAAAAATTTGTGTTTACGAGGAATACAATATATGGTATACGTTTTCTCATTTAAATTATGTGTTTATAGTTAATATGATATATATATATATATATATATATATATAGCATACAATCATATAAATAAATATAAGTTTTTTTTAAAAGACATGTTTCTCTCCAATGTTTGATGTTTTTCTCATTTGAAAATGAAACAAAAATTATGAAACTATTAGAAAGTTAAAATAGTTGAAGTCTGTGTTTCTTTTTGGAATGAACCCACTTTTTTTATAGTTAAATATCCCTGTAAATGTTTAACTAAGTTTTCTCTTTTTTTTTTTTTTTTGAAAGGCTAAGTTTTCTCTTTTTAGTTACTAAGAATGACTTCTATTTAAGATACTTTATGTGTGATTATTTTGTTTTTTGTGATAAAAAACTATCCTGTTAAAACCATTTTATTATATATACAATTGAATTAGAAAAATGAAATATTTTTACAAAGTATAGTACAAAATTTGATATACAAGATCAAAAGTGATATTCAAATGTGTACTAATTGGGGGTGGTTGGTGCTAGAAATTGAAAAAGGCTATGGTCAACAACTTCTTTATGCTGGTTTTAATGTACATTATTGACGATAATAGACGTAGTAGGGGCCAATAAGCTACGGGTAGTTGGCTTGAAACTCAAGGGTAATTAAGTCATTTTGATATGTAAGGGTTAAGGGTTTAGATGGGACAAAACTCGTTCAATTTCGATTAAGTCTAAAGCTAAAATTCCTAAATCCAAACTAATGTATAAACTACCATCAACATGATCTAGTAACGACACATTCTCATATTGTTAAAAATATCAGTTTCGATTCTCATTAAATAAATATCTTGGAGGTGATCAATTCATCATGAAAAACGTTAAGAAACATTCACCAAAATACCTTGATTAAGTCTTGTATATTTTTATTAATTAAAGATTAATCTTTTTGTTTAAATAATTTTAACTAAAAAAACCTCATTTATTTATCTGTATTTAAATATCGATACATCAGCTATAGACACGGGAGATTAGTAAAACAACATATATGTAGTTACTAGCCGACTTTGTGTTTTGAAAACTTTTTTGCTTATATATACGCTACTAAACATTTATTTAACAGAGTTTTACAAACATCTTAATCAAATGTTTTAAAATATTAGTGTACTAATGAGTATTTGTGATGCTGGATAGTAGTGAATGGAAAGAAACCACACAAATAACAAAGAGAAATTCGGATAAACCCTAAAAGGGTGTCTGAAAACGAGGCTTTAAAAGAATCTTTCTTTACTTTTTAATTCATATTCTACAACTTATTAAAACTAAACTAGACAACTATTTATAACAATAAACCCTAAATGATAACCTTAAGAAAAAAAATTGTTTTATTTACTGATATGTGAACACTTTTTGTGAGGCGTGCTGCTTAGTGATTACCGAATAAGTCGAGCATTGTACTAGATTAAATAAAAGCATATAAAGTTAGTTATCAACTTAGTAGTCCGTAAATAAAAATCTAAAACAACCATAACTTTGGCGAAAATAATTATGTTGTAACGATAAAAGTTACAGTTAGGGGGTTAGCAATAGATTGTAGCATTACAATCCATATCATACTCTTCAACTAATTTCTTTATGCCACCTCATTCTTTTATTTTTCCATACCACACTCCCTTATTTCATTGGCAATGACATACCACACTACAATTCATACCACACTATAATTTCTTTTTCTTTTTTTTTAAAACTAAAATTTCATTAAAATTAAAAACATTACATAAAATATTACTAAAAAACATTAAAAAAAAATTTACATGATACTTCTAAAAAACATAATAAAAAAAGCATAAAAATATTACATAATACTACTAAATGAACATAAAAAACAATAAAAACATACTACACGTCTTCATCTTCCGCGTCGAGGTATGGTAAGTTTTGAGCGTGAATATTTTTCGTAAGATCAAATCGGAGGCGAAAATGTGTTTTCTCGTGTCGTATCTCTTCTAAAATGCCTCATCGTCAAACACCGGTTGGATCGGTGGATCCCGAATATGAACTGACGAGATTGCGTTACCAGCGTCATGTATAATCATGTTGTGCAATATCACACACGCATACACTAGGTTTCTAATTCTTTCGACTGTGTGTAGGGATGGCAACGAGCCCAAAAAAACCCGTAACCCGCGGATACCCATCCGTCATGGAGGGTTATTTCAATAAATTTTACCCGTGGATATATGATATGGCTAAATAAGTATATATTTAGCATATCTTATTTGGTCGTGTCATTAACGTTTTACAGTCATTTCTACCAGTTTTGTTATGTTTTAT
>JAOEHQ010047412.1:0-10847 GCA_025447715.1 Asclepias incarnata
TTAATTCACTGGAAAAACAAAAAAGACTAAATTACCCCACTCATTGAATGAGACATCTAATCTAACCGTAGATCTCCCATTACCCGTGTACGGTCCAGATCGTGTCTTATTTGTTTTACGTTAAGGTTTGTTTTATTTGAACTAATTCCTATATATATATATATATATATATATATGTGTGTGTGTGTGTGTGGGTGTGTGCTTTTCTCAACTACTTCACATTGGAAACAAATCTATCTAAGGACTAATTAATTTTGTTGGAAAGGTCGGGTGAGATGATTAATGACAAAGAAATACACATTTCAGTAGATCCGATATCTATGGAACAAGCAGTCCAATATCCAACTGTGGGGTACCTAAACCTCAAATCTTCAACAAGCCATTGTGCCCGCAATAAATAAAGGTTTATATTTATATTATTAATCAATTGGTTAGGTTTAGATTATTAGGATATATATAGGGTATAGATATATCCCTAATAATTTAATCTCAAAGCAATATTTTTTATAAAGGTAAAAGGATCCATAATTCCGAAATTTTCAGCTCTCCAAAATTTTACCAATAAAATTCTGCCAACTCATTTCAACCCTCCAGCCCTCCCAACCAATTTCACTTGCGCCCATGAAATTCCAGCCCTCCCAAATTTTTTATTTTTTCCTCCTAAATTATTAACCTACACAATTTATAACTAAATTATTTATATACCACACATATAAATATTTATATATAATGTACAAAAGGTATTACCTACTACACTAGCAAACAAACCCCAAAACACACCTTTGTTATCTTCTCTATTTTCTGAAAATCCCTCCCCACCGGAAAACCATAGCAAAACACAATTCCTCCATCTCCCAACCTCAAATTTAACCAGCCACCACCTTCTCTCTCTCCCTCTCTTTCTCCGACCGGCGAACTGCTGCTGCTGCCACGAGACACCAGCCACCACCACATGCGGCTGCTACCGCCGACCAACACCATCAACGGCAGCCACTCTGCTGTGAACTACGGCTGAGAACCGCCACCGAACAGCCTCCATCGCCATTTTCCTCACCACCACTGCTACCACTGCTGCTGCTGTACCACCATCATTAATGTATTTTATTTATTTTTTTTACAAAAACCACCCCTCTAACAGATATATAGTCTAACGGTCAAAAAAAAAAATTTACACGAATGGTCCCTGCTCAGCGGTATCCTCACAGGGCTATATGCCCTCCGACCAACCCGTTGGAGCCTACCCGGCGGAGGCGGGCCGGTGTAGCCGGCGGTGTGGAGCGAGCCCGGTGGCTACCCGGCGTTTATCCTTCCCCCCATATATATTTAGTCAACTCCCACATCTTAAATATTAATTAATAGTTACCTAATATATTTTTTTTTTGTCAAATTTTCCATTTCTACAATTATATTTTAACAACGAAATTAATAACGGGTTCTTGCAAGACATATTCGAGGCCGCTGCATTGCGAGGGTACCCCTCTAGTAATATATGGATCATATGTGATTTTCCGGTGATATTGAATCATATGTGATTTCCCGGCGAGTTTGGATCATATGTGATTTCCGACGAGTTTTGATCCTATGTGATTTCCGACGAGATTGGATCATATGTGATTTCCGACGAGATTGGATCATATGTGATCCCCTAAAAACAAGGAAATTCAAAAAATCGATTTTACCATTTTACCCTTGGTTAAAAGAGTTTCTAAAGGTTCCTGACCTTTTTAAGGTTCCTAAAGTAACTTTTCCATATATATATATATAAAAGGTCTCTACAAAATTTGAGGCATTTAATGGATGGCTATTTGCATTTTTTTTTTAACGGCAAAGGCTCTTTGCAGTTACTAGCACCTATACTCCATTTATGGTGAGATTGGGGACCGTTGTTGTTGATGTCTTTGTCCTCGCACCTGCTATATTAGCTAATATATTTTTGTTGCAAGCATCGGTAGTGTCCGAGGGTGCTTGTAAGTTACATGATTTTTTTTTTTTTAGGGCTTAAATTATGTTTTTTTTTAAATTTTATTTTCCTAACTTCTGCCGAGTTTAAAAGAACACTACAATTAGGGTTGTTTGGTTCACTGAATGCAAAAGAATTTGGATTTTCTTACTTGTCATGTTAGGTTTACATTGAAAATTCCAAATTTATTTCCATCACATTTCTTTAAAATCTTTGAACCAAACAAGCACTTAGTCTAATTCTTTTTTTACCCGGTGTTATATGGGTTTGGGTCCGTCACTAGTGAGTATTCATGCTCACATGTGTTAAAATAAGAAATGATTGTCAATCTTGATACACAAATCTTTTCCTATTATTGTGTCTAACCAATATGATTAGTAGTGCAGGTTGTGTCATTCTACATTCTGGAAGGGCTGGATGTGCTATATCAAGAACTGAAGACTGAAGGGCTGCTATTGTCAAAGTAAGGAGTTGGAGGGCTAAAGGGGACATGCTGCTTGAAGTCTTGGCTATAAATAGCCCATCTCTTCCCTGTGATGATACACACAAAAAAACAATCATTCTTTGTTCTTCTTCTGCATTCGTATTAGGGATTATACCCATTGTCTTTGTCTTGATTATGTTTATGTATTGAATCCATCACCAGAATCCTGGTCTTGTATTGTTGATTATATCTTCCTGATATAATCATCTTGTCAGTGTGTCTTTTTTCATTCAAATAAGTGTATTCCATTCAATCATAATAATACCACTTGAGTTTTCCATTATCTTTACAACATGCATAAGCAAGAATGAGCAAACTTGTCGCAAACCAACTTTGTAAGGGGATCAAACCAAAACCAATTATGGTTCATTCGGTTTTCAATTTCAGTTTATACGCCAATTGTTTATTGATCTCTTATTCAATATTGTCGAAAACTGGTCATCGATGGTGATGTAAGACATGTCATTATCACAAGCCTTTGCTCGCCTTTAATGTTTATATAACCACACAATCATTTATATATTTGTTCTGTATCCATATAGAGTTACAATGAATAACTTTACTTCAAATAGGAAGCGGGACTACATAGAACTATAGAAGCAACGGGTAGCTTGGAGTATCAGTCGCCTTAGCCTGTAACGTATATTTTTTTTTGAAAAAAAATTGTTTTTTATTGGTTCTATGAGTCTTAAAAATATAAGATATCAGTTAGTGGAACTAATTTTAATCTTTTAAAGACTATTTTTAGCACGCAATGAAGTTTACGAAGTCTTCAAAACCATGAAAAACTTATAATATTGTCGAAATCCAATTTTTTTTGTGAGAGATGGTGAATCATGGTTGCCATTAATTAGACATGGTGAGACATGAAATGAGATAACAAGATCTTATTAGTAGGTATTTACACATAACGAGGCATAGGGATCATGACTGTCATTCGTTAGATAGCTTCACTACCACTAGCCATATGACATTTGATAACATATTGGACTCCACATGCAAAAGCAGAACCATCAAAACACATGATATGATACCCAAAACAGCTTAATTGAAAGGCAAAACAAAAAACACTCAATCATTAATACATTTTGTTATTAATGTTGTAGGCAATATCACAACCACATTCAAAAGTTTACAGCATCAAATACACAAAAAAACAAAAGGCCAAAAAAAGAGTTGAATTAAAGTTTCTAATATATTGGTTGGAAACCAAAAGAAACAAAAACTGTACAAGAAACCAATAATAAAATTCGAGAAAAAAACTCAAATGGGATGCGACGTGGCAGAATCCATGTTAAACGAAGGTTTATAATATATTAGTTGGAAACCAAAAGGAAAAAAACTGTGCGAGAAACCAATAATAAAACCCGAGAAAAAAGCTAAAACGGGACGTGACGTGACAAGATCCAAGCAACGGTACGGGATGCGACGTGGCAGAATCGGATGGGTAGGTGGTCGGTGAGTACTGTTCATTGCGTTTGATTTTAATAAGAAGAGTAATATCTCATACCTCATTTGACGAGATTAGGTATTATTATTGTATCATATATAATTATTGAAATAAATTGATTCAATGAGTTTCAAACTTTTTTTTATATGTGAGGTTGCCGCGTTTCCCATTTTATGACTGTTAAACGAAAAAGTTGATATTCAAATCGATATGGCTCGAGTGTGTGCTAGAGTGTAAAGTGTATGTTTAGATAATTATATAGAGAGAAAGTAAAAGATAATTGGTTGTAGGGTGAGAAAGTGAATATTCAATTATGACAATGGTATCTATTTTCTATCTTCTTCTTTTTTTTCTAATTATATATTTTCATTAGGTAATAAACAGTTATAAATTGTGTATAAATTATTGCACTTTAAGGGGTGAAAATAAGAAGAAAAAAAAGGTGTAAATGAAAATAGGAGGGCCCTTATGACACTACTAATGTTTTTCAAGGTTTCAATTCTTGTATCAACAAGTAGGCCTAGCATAACAGGTCATACACGACACGATAAGACATAATACGGGGTTGACACGAACACAACACGATAACTAATCGTGTCATTTTTCTCAAACACGAACACGATACGATAAAACCTGTTAATAGACATTTTAAATCCTAAACTGGAATTGGGAACAAAAGTCCATAAAAGTTCATAATAATTCCTTTAACATAATTATCTTTAACGAAACAAAAGTTCATAGAAGTCTAAACTATACATAACATACTTTAATAAAAATCAAATCATAACATTCATTAAAAACAGTTCTGACGAGTTGACCTGTTAACGACACCAAATCTATTAGCGTATCTTATCATGTCAACACGACACAATAACTAACCGTGTCTTAACGTGTCATAAATTGTCAGCCCTATCAACAAGGGTATTTATACTCCCTCTTCTAAGTTACATTTTGCATCCCCAGTCTATTATAATGTCTTCATTCACACTATAAAATTCGTAGAGAAATCCAACTCATATAGGATACAGTATTACAGTTGCTTTATAATGGTTGTAAACATATTTCACTTTCACTTTACTACCAAAAATAAATATCACTATGTTCGATCCATTTGTTAAACTATGTGTAAAAGAGCTCTATTATTATTTAGAAAAAGTAGTATTCTTATAATAATGATAAAATAATATATGATAATGTGTGTATATCAAAGTAATTTTAATATGATTTGTAGGATTGTCTATTTGTCTGGGTCCAACCCAACTAGACAAAGACCCATACTAATGTAAGAATTTATTCCATGGGGGGCCTGCACTAACATAATGCGGAGTACTTGATAAGTTTTTATGATGCAAAGACGCGAAGAACCATTCGTTCATCTCTGATCTAAGAGTATTATTTATTTAAATACAAGTCTTAATACCAATACCAGTACGATACACGATTATTTTTTTCATTGAAAAACTAAAATTTGAACAGAATTTATTACTTGTTTAATTTAAATCGGAGGACCAATAAGAGTGATTAGATTATATAGATTGAAATAATTTTTAAATTATTAAATTTTAGATATATAATAAAATCAATGAAGCCATACATTTTTCATATTTTTGATATTAGTGAATTAGAAAATTATCATTAATTTGTTGATGATATAAATACCAATACCAATATTTACTTTTCAATTATCTCTTTTTTGAACTGCTAAATAACCCTAATGTATAAAATTTGTTCTAATATAAATAAGTTTAATAATTTTTCTTTTGAAGTGATTAACATATAGGAGTTTCGGATCAAAATAACTCATACACATGAAATTTTGGATATGTATATGTGTTAGCCTAAGTTATATTAGTTTTTTTTAATTAATTTTGTTAATATTGATTATCTTAAGAATATTTTATTAGTTTATAATTTATAAATATCAATAAAAAGAATTCTCAATTAAAAGTGAATCTCTTTTTACCTAAGTTTTAGTTTATAATATTATTTAATTTAATTAGATTATATCAATCAGTTTATGGGCAGTTCTTAGTTTATTTAGTTAATTATTTTTGATTATATATTAGATAACTAATAAATAGAAATAGAAATAATAACTTTATAAAACTAAATTGGACACATGTAGTTCAAATAAGACGTCATGTGTCGATTAAGAAATATCACAATTCTGTTTTAGTATATTGATAGATACATCATCTTCTATTTTGGAGAGTCGAGTTCAGAATTATTTTTTTTTTAAAGAATTGAAAACGCTCTTAAATCATGTGTTAGATCACATACGATTGAATATGTGACTGAGTTCATACATATGTAAAACATAATAATAATTCATATGATAACAAAAGAATTGTTAAATACATGTAAAAATACATATAATTTCACATGTTCACATGTAAATGTATATGTGAACAAATTTATTTACATATGAATCGAAATCTAATTTTACGGCTTTAAGTTGTTTTTTTAATGGTATGAACTTTTATAATTTTTTACATGTGATTGAACCTAACATACACATGATCTAACAAAAAAAAAAAAAAAAAGAGTTCTCGTGGTTTTATTATTAAAAAAAAAAATATATTCCGTAATCAACCTCACACTACTTGTTTAAATAAACATCATCTTCTATTATATAAACCCGTAAATAAGTATATTATATTATATTATTATGAGAATTATCATTATGAAAATTATTGTTCTATATACCTTCGTATATATTTCCATTAATCATATAAACATATCTATAAAGGTTATATTAATCAACCATTATTTTCAAATGTATAATTCAATCATATAAACACATTTATAAGGGTTATATGGATGACAAAATATGCAACAATAATTTGAAATTATAAAAATTATCAACCGAAACATAAAACATATGGTTGATTAAACTAGATCCTAAGTTAGCACAACATGACATCCTAAGAGCTTATCCTTGCCCGTTTCCAAGAGAGATTTTGATCGATCAGGACCCTAACGATGAATACGAGCCGCCACTGCTCACAGTAACGGACCCTTTCATCCCGGATGACATCTCTGCGGTATCACTGAGAGCAACCGAAGACGTATAGGTGAACCTACACATACTAATTGGAGGTGCATAGTAAATGGGCACGGGCTGTTTAGCTGGGAGCCTAGGCAAGGGACCTTCGAAATTTAGAACACTTATAGCTTGTTTTATCGACGGCCTGTCGCTACTGTCAGGATTACAGCACCACAAACCAACCACCATCAAACACTCCAATTCTTGCTCATTAAACTCGCCATTTAATCTCTCGTCTACTGCTCCCAATAGTTTACCTTCACCATAAAGACTCCAAACCCATTCAACCAACCTTTGCTTACTAGGTTCCGCCTTGGTGTCAATGGGTTTTCGTCCACAAGCGATTTCTAAAGCAACAACCCCAAAACTATAAACATCTGACTCCCTGCTTGCTTTGCCCGTCATCACACATTCTGGGGCCAAGTAACCCATTGTTCCTGCTAGAACCGTGGTCTGAGACCCTAGATCATGGTCTACAAACCGTGCAAGTCCAAAATCGCCTAACTTAGCATTGTAACTTGAATCTAACATTATATTACTGGACTTTATATCCCTATGCACCACACATTGTTCCCATTCTTCATGGAGGTAGAGGACAGCCGAAGCAATTCCCAAGGCTATTTTATATCTAATGGACGAACATAGCTTCGATTTTGAGTGAAATAAATGGGAATCAAGGCTTCCATTAGGCATAAACTCGTAAACAAGAAGAAAATCACCTTGTTCGTGGCACCAACCTATGAGTTGCACCAAGTTTTTGTGTCTTAATCGACTAATGATCTTTACTTCCGATACATACTCTTTCTTACCTTGTTTTGATCCACTTGATACCCGCTTGACTGCCACTAGGGAGTTTACTCCACTTAATAAACCCTTGTAAACGCCTCCAAACCCACCTTCACCAAGCTTTCGTTCCTCTGAGAACCCATCGGTTGCCTTACTGAGCTCACGAAAGGAGAATCGTTTTGGCCCCATGCTATTTTCAAAGTCATATTCTACAGCCGTGTCTTCACATTTGCTAAAAATGGATCGTTTCTTCCAGCAAAAGAACCATAAAAACCCAACCACAAGGCTCAAGGCACCTGAAATCGTAGCTAAACCAGTTGTCAGCCACATTGTGTTTTTCTTCACATGAGTTATCTCCAAATCAGATCTAAACGTCCATGAGTAAACGGTGTGTGTTTCAATCCAGTCCCCTGTTGCAGCCGAAAACCCAATATGAACCGATTCAGGTAGAACTTCTCGTAAATCAACAACGTACCACAGGCTGCAGTTACCATTAAAATATGGGTTTTCTTCATAGGATAGAAATACACTTAGGTTATATGTACTAGAATCATAACTCACCCATGCATTGGCAATCCTTCCATCTTTAAAGCTAGAATTCCATGAAATATTAGCCACTGATCTAATTGAGTTAATGTCAATCCCGACATGGTTGTCACTTGGATCCCATTCATTTCTAAATGAATCAAACTCAACCGCAACAACAGTATTGTTGGAGGAGTTGAAAGCCGAAGATGGGCCGAATAGGCCAAGGTACCCACCAAATGAGCCCTGAGGAATCTCCGGCTCAAACGGCATCAAAAAGAAAGATAACCCCTCACCAAATTCAGATGAATTAAGTGCATTCATTGAGAACGTAAAATGGGTCATGAAATTTGTTAGCTTCCGAGTCTTTTTGTCCCAAATTCGAACAGGATCCGAGTACAAAGCTCTTCCCACACTGTTCTTGAGCGACTTGTCACGCTGATTTCTGGTCACCTGAATTCCATTCGATGCAAATGCATCCCCTTGGTACACAATCATCAGGTTATTCGGTTGAAAGCTAGAAAAATTGAATGAAACCGAGCTTCCTTGGTTCACAAGAAACATCATAATAATGAAGAAATGCAACATCATTGATCAAGTGGTATATTCTTGATAAAAATGTTATGTACATAGAGGATGTTTATGGAAATGGATAATATGTTGTTCAAAACAATGCTGTTCCTTTTATTTGTCCAGATGCAGACTAGTCAGCGTCTAATCAAAACCGTCTGATCATATTCATAAGAAAATCTTGATCATTGAATAGATCGAAAAACAGCGTATGCACGGACGGCATTTTCATTGCTAAGTCACTTATATCATAATCATTTGTTGGTTCTTTATTTGTAATTGTAATCTACAAAAACACCACCATGGAACATTTGGTGCTGTTTGGTGTAAAGACCAAAGGAATTATGTTATGGTATAATATAAGAGGCCGGCTGCCGTCTAGTATATTCCATCTACATTTACAATGGTAAGCTAGTAGTATCAACAACTCATAGATATACATACGCATTATGTGTGTAATATATATGCAGAGTAACTGTCGTACGTTTCTTTGTAGTACCTTGGGATTAGTCTGCTCGTAAGCGAGTAGAACACCCATGCTTACCAAAAAAAAAAATGAATGACACGATACAGCTTTGAGTTACTACAGAAACACGGCCGCAAAGCAAAGGAACGGGCTTAAGACAGAAGAGAGTATTAGGCCTTAACTTTTTGTTATCTTTTGAAATGCAAATTAGGCCCTAAATTACCCCCAAAGAAGCAACCGAAACCTGTAGTATAAACTGTGTAGAGGATTGGTTCTTCGATCTAAACCAACTACAATTACAACTCTTGTTTCTGCCAAAAAGTTCAAAAAAAAAACCCAATTAAAAGAAAGTAAAACAATGTCATCACAAATAGCTTCAACTCTTGGAATCCATGTTGTAGAAAATGTTACTGACCAATGTGCAAAATGTTTTGTATTGTTCTCAAAACATCAAACATGAAAATTATGCAACATAAGAGGACACCCAATGGGGCTCATCAGTAGTCTCATCAGTTACTTTCATTATCATTTCCTTCGTCACTTTATTTTTATTAAGTTAGACACATATATCCACACACACCCACCTACATAAATAAAGAAAAAGGAAAAAAAACATACGTGGCCCATATCACTAACTCATCAGTACACCGATAGGATCAAACGGATGTGGAGCCGATGTGGGCGTGCTAGTGGTGTCAGTTAAGGGGCAAACCGATAAGCCCCTGACGAGCCCTATTTTAAAAAACAGATGGAAAAGTCCTTACTATATATACTTAATTCCAAAAACCGAATAAAAAATAAACCCCAAATTAACTCCTAAATTTCAAGAAACATATAGAAAATCTCAACTTAAATACAAAATTTGTGAATAATGATATATAGTACAGTCAACATGGTCAAGAAGGCCATTGGAGTAAGGCGGCAAATGAGTGAGTCAAGTAATCCATTTTCTAACATACCGTTACTTAAAAACTTAATATGAAATCATAACATTTTGTAATGTTGTGTTGAATATTTAAAACCCCGTACGTATATTACATTGGCATATATATTGATACAATACAATACAATATTTAAAACCCTGATGGGCCTAAGCCGACCGGACTGGGCTATACCAATCTAAATCTAATCTATCCTTTTCTTACTTGGCATCCGTTGTCCATTTTATTCACATTCGAACTGCATATTAGATTAGGGATTATTATATAAGCCCAACCCAAAATTGTATAGATGGGCCTTAGGGTTTACATTATGTATAGGTTTGCTAATAAACATAAATACATAATGTCATAATAATATGTGGGTTCTATTCTATCATTCTTCAAAAATATCTAGCTATTAATATTGCTACATGAATTATTAATCATGGATTACGTTATTCACAAATTATTAAAAGATAAGATGAATTCAGGTGTTCCAAAAATAAAAATAACATACATTCAATCAAGCGTCTATTTTATTTTGATATATAAAATCTAACCAGAGTAAATCTTTTATCCAAAAAAAAAAAAAAACAATATCAATGTAATACTAATACAAAATTTATGCTTTTCAACATTT
>JAOEHQ010047413.1:0-10846 GCA_025447715.1 Asclepias incarnata
CGGCCGGTTCGACCGTGCGCGGTTGACTGGCCGGTTCGACGAAAAATCCGGTTTTTAAAAGATTGCTTACCACGTCAAGTGTCACATTGTTGGTTTGCAAGTTTTTGATTGGTTGGGTACATCAAATAACAATTTTTTCCAAGCTAAATACTTACATTAGATAAATTTTTAGTTGGATACACATAATAGACATACATAGTTGACTACATTTACTGACATTTATCCCTTTAATTATTGACCTTGAAGGTAAAAGATCAAACACACAGACCACGTATTATATTTCGTGGTGTCCAACTTCTTTACACCTCCAACCAAATTGATCATTGCCATTAGGATTGTTTCGCTCCGATACTAATGGTTGAAATTGATGAACACGAGAATGCAATTCTTCCTATGAAGTGCTCGTTTGAAACTGAAAAAAAAAATATACCGGAGAAAATGAAAACTATTAGTTAACTACTTTTAAATGAGAAAAGAATTACAATTTAAATAGGCCACCGCCCACAATATGCACTTCCCACTATTTCCTGATAAAACTCCAACCTTTTTTACTAATCGGTGAACACAAGTGACCACTTCTTGATTACCAACGAATATTGTAGATAACTAAATTACTAAAGAAAAACTACCTAAGTTACCAAACGTAGGACACAAAACATAAAAATAACATACTACTTAGACTATGACATTTAATTTTAAGGGATATCATAGATGTTGTTGACAACATTTAATAATTCATGTGCAGCAAGTAAAAAAAAATATTTTAAGACCTAATTATGTATCTACATAAACAATCCCTTATTTTGCATTTACAACACCCATGCTTAGGTGCTGACCTAACATTTTTCCTTAATTTTAACAACCCAAACTATAGTTACTATATGTCTATATCAAAAGATAAGACCATGCCACATCATAAATTTAAGAAATATAATATTTCTGCCAATGGGTTTGATGATCTATTGGTAAACACTTTTACCTTGGAGTATTCCACTCAGTTCGAGTCCTACTTCCGGCATTTGTAGGGGTAGATTATTGGAGGGTTTTTTTAAAAGTCCTAGGATACCCAGACATTCATCCATTCTATAAAAGAAAAAAAAATGACTTAAACCTAAAATATATTAATAATTCAAGTGGTTTGTCTTTTACAAATGGAGTACCATAATAATAGTATCAATTACGCTGTTAAAAAAAATAAAATTGTATCAATTACAATAATTGTGCCAAAAATCCAAAACAAATACGAGTAACTTACTGAAACACACTTCTTTCCGGCACACGTTTCCTTGCCATACAAATGTACAATACAACTTAAAAAGTGTATGCCTCCACAAATCCCATAGATCAGTTGAAAATCAATAATCAAATAAGTAGCTTCAAATGCTCCCACCAACACCATAAATCACCAAAAAACTGAATATATCAAAGAAACTGCACTTAGG
The DNA here is from genome assembly GCA_025447715.1 of Asclepias incarnata. NCBI lineage: Eukaryota > Viridiplantae > Streptophyta > Magnoliopsida > Gentianales > Apocynaceae > Asclepias > Asclepias incarnata. Next base: position 1,443 of record JAOEHQ010047413.1, read on the forward strand.
CCAAGTGCAAAAATAGTAACCAACTTGTCATGCTTTGTTATTTTTATGTATTCAACTTCCAAACTTGCTATTATATAATGTGCCAATTTAACTTACCATGTCACCGGTTTACAAGTAATAAAAGGTCTTATACATATAAGAGCAATCATTGAAAATTATATACGCACAAAAGCAAGTTTGGAAGTTTAATACACACAATAGTAGGACGTCACGAGTTGGAAACATTGTTGTGAACTTAGCCCTAGAATAAATCATGGAATTCAAACATACCTTGATTGATAAGGATAAATGGGTTTCACCCAATATCATCAATAAATCTGTATAACCCTTGAGCCATGAGCTTCAGTCTATTAGTATTTAGTAGAGATGGCAAAATGGATGGTTGGGCGGGTTGGGTAATGGGTCAAATGGAACTTTTACTAGTCACGTTGACCACAAACACTTTGTGTCCAACATATTAATTCGGGTCGGGTTGACCACAAACACTTTGTGTCCAACATTAAATGGTTTTACAAATAAATAACATGTCACATTAACACAAGAAATCAACAACAATTGCAGCTAATCGTTTTAAAAAAGTGATATAGAATTTATGCATTAATAATTACACTTTAGAGACTTTCAGCCCATTTGACTCATTACCTTTTGAGCTATTTTTAGTGGACCCGTTAAATATCCTGCAACTCATCCATAAGTAAATGGGTCAGATGTGCCACATCTACTTTTAGCTACATCACCAAATCAGTTTGAACTTAAAGAAAAAAATATGAGATGAAAAAGCAATGGAATGTGTTTGAAGAGAGGAATATAAATTTATAATTCGGGCTGCATAGAACTAAGAAAGATATTTTTATCTTGTTTAATGAGTACCCATGATGCTTTTGAGGGAGATGCATACCTGGAAAGTTTTTAAGGTAGAACCATATTAGTAATGTTTGGGAGAGAAGTAAACCTTATAATGCTTGACCAAAGGCCCTAGCCTAAAAATCAAGAATACTTGTGGAGGGGTCTGGCTCTTGCGGGATGGTTGGTGGAGTCGGGCGCTTATCTGCCATGTCACCAGAAGTGGCTTGGGTGGGATTTCTAACAAACCCAAAATCAAAAGTAGAGGTTCACTTGTGTGATAACATAGTGAAATCCTGTAAAAACTAAAGATTTTTTGTCGGATAGTTAACAACATATCAGTGATCATTATCTTTAAGACTATATATTTCAGTATCACGGATTCACCACTTGTAATTGTCATCCACCCAAACTGCAAGTCTACCATAAACATCAGAGAACATATTAGAAGTGAACGAGTACTAAGAACCACCTCTGACAATCAAGATACTACGTGACCCATGAGGCCTCCATCAAGAGAGAGATGTGTATAGTAGTGAGAGGGAGTGTAGGGAGGTCTTACCTTTGGGATACCACACACACTCACTCTCATAGTGCTAGGATTATGTGGAAGACACCATCACATCCCAACTTGAACATCAATACTGAGGCAGAAAAAAGAAAACAACCAAGCGTGAACCATGCAAGTGTTACAAGAGAGATCTTACCTTTCAGTGCCACACATATAGAGTGATAGTGTTGAGCGAGGAGGCATGTTAAGCGTAAGGTCATTCATGGGGTAAACCATCACAAACCCCTATTGATAGTCAACACCAGCCCTGTGAAAAAAGTGTTGAAGTTATTATCTATAGTACCTTGCTAGAAATAGTATGCTAACACAAGAAACATATAAAAATAAAGTTATGAAACAAATCTTGTAGAGGGAGTTGAATAGAAAATGTATTAATTTTTGCTCTAAGAACACATGAATTTGTACTAGTGCTATACTTAACCATTCCAAAAAAGAATTGTCATTGGAAATTGATATTAGGAAATCGCTTTAAACATTGAGGCAATACCTTTTTTTTTTATATAGTATTTGGTAAGTATGGTACACATCAATCCTTCATATAAATCAAATAGACCATAACAAAATATACTTACTTTGGTAATGCCGTCTGTGTAATGAATGAGTCTTATACTAACTGATTTAGCACATAGAGTTGTAGGTTAAGTTTTCAGATTATATGAACATAAGTCATGCTAGTTGTGTCACCATCCAATAATTAGATTAACATCCCCATAACATTTGTTGTTAGCTCTGGATTACCACTAGGCCACATGTGTGATTGGTATTTCATGAGTGCCCTAAAACCTTGTCAGGGGTAATTTGTAGCAGACTCACATCACACTCATATAAGTGATTTCATCAAAAAAGAGTGTTTTGCAATTGAAATATTACCCATTCGACATATATAATGATAGAGAGTTTTAAGGTCCTCCTTCCTATAAATGGAGCATAGCCCTTTTTACACTTAATTTGCTGGTAAAGTTATACTGACTTGTTCGGTAAAGGGAAAATAGTTATACTGACTTGTTATTGCCAATATGAACCTTATTCTTAGGATCACCAATCATAAATGACAAGTTCATCACCACTATTAATCGATTGGTTAATACCAATTTTTAGTAGCAATGTTACTGATCATATCTGAGGCTAATGTCTCTATCCTTACAGATGAAAGACTTGAAACTTGCACAGCAATTGCTGAGAGACAATCACAATGCGGGGAGAATGACAGACAGATAAGCACATAATAGAAACTTGTTAAAACGTATTTCAATGAGGCTAAGCTAACCTCATTTCTAACCAGCTTTAAGTTTTGTTTGGTTAAATTCCACAATATAGAACTCCACCAATCCAATAATTTAGTATTTTCACCTAGTTTACATATCCAGTTAAACTTTCAATACAACAAACCATTATACAATTTACTGAAGTTCATTGTTTCTCTCAGATAACGCATTAGTACACCACTATTCCACACAAAAAATCATTACTAGATTTAAGGGTATATGTGCTACATTTAAATCAGCTTGTTCATCACACTACCAATAATTTACGCATACTCATTAGATTGATAGATAGTAGCCTCTGATTATCAAAGTACCAGATACTTGAAGGAGGTTTTCTAATATGTTTTTTACATGTTGTATCCATCAAACAAGTCCAACCAACCACACAAACATATATAGTTACTGATAAAATTACGGTTATCAAGTATAGTTCAAGTCAAGCAAATAAGAACCTACTTGTTATATGGTACCTATTTGATATACTTCATCAAAATATATTGTTTATATCAAACCACAACAAGAGTACTGTTTTAGACCATCTCTTTATGCTTGCTTATTCAAGTTTGGCATTTTGATTAGTATCAGTATTCAGTAGTTGCTACTGAACCAACAGTCTTTTTGACAAGTTCTCCGCTCAGAAAAAGTTCAACCATTTTAACAAATGCAATGAAATTTTACACAAGAAAAAACAGGACTCACATAAGATCTGGCACGAGCGTTGCTTTCACCACAAACCTGCAGCATCAGAGTGAATGTCATAACTCATAAGGGTGGCTAGATAAAAAGTCTCAAATCATAGGACATTTAACTACTAAAATTTTTGTTTTTCTTAACTAGACTGACTTTTCTTAGGCATATTGTAAAGTCAGTCAATCCTGATATTGATCTTTGATCTTAATGCTGAAATAGAAATTAGGCTTGTCTATTTGTTGCATGAAACACTACTAAAGTCGAACTATGAGCTCAAAAACTAAGTTCAGACTTCACATACTCATGGAAGTCAGGTTGACTCAACCCGCCCACACTTTTCTGCCAATTTTATAAATAATCAAAGTACTATCATGGATGATGTATGTGGAGCTCACCGAAGAATTAAACATTTTTTTCTTGAAGCCATCCAAGTATTAAAACTACTTTAGAGGCCACCCAACTACATATCTAGTTTCACTTAAATCAAATACTTTAATTGAGGTGTCAATAAGTTATAGGTTAAACTTGTTGTCTTTTCAATAAACCTAAATTATTTTCATCATTCGGCTTGTTGTTTGACCAAAATTGGTATAAATGAAATTAAATAGTGTCTGATCTCTAAATTTGGGTGGTCTTCACATATATTATCCCTGTAATATATGATGACAATAAAAATAAAGATCTAAGTTTCTAATATAACGACTAAAGATGTTGTAAGTTTTAACTACTATAATACACTCTGCGCAATTTTTGGCGGAAACGATACATTTGACTAGTTTCCTATATTGCAAAGTTGAACTATTCTACCCATTTGACCTGCTTTCAAATAATGGTTTGGGGTTGACACCTCCATCCTGTCTCACTCAAATCACACACTTCTGTTCATCTAAACATCACACCCCACAAAATGATGACATAAATTAGTTAAAATCAGCAAGCATACCTGAACATGATATTGATCGACATATGTTTCTCAACTACTGCCCTTGATTGAATTAACAGCAGTCAGTTGTTGCTTTGCTGTCCACTCCTCACCAGGCTTCAACGTAACAGGATTTTCAATTCTTGCAGCCCCCACACAAAGCATGCGCTTGTACTCATCATTTCCAAGATCATCTGTCTGTTTTGCCTTCTTCTCCCATGGACTCCACACAACTAGCAGAAGAAAAAAACCAATTGGTTACTTCTGCAATACTTTGATACAAACTCACCAAGAAACTCTGAAAACAGCATCTTTGTAAACTTTTTTTTTTCTTTTTGCAAGTCAAATATCCACACATCCATGACATCTTTGTAAACTAGATCAATTCTATATGTTATACTTCAGTAAGTAATTAGTAATTTTTGTTTATATACAAATAGGAAAACTTGTTCGGAAAGATTAACTGCAAATCTGCAAACAGGTAATTGCAGTATTGATGGAATGGTGGATGAGAATAATAGAACTGAACATAAACACTCCTTTAAATGCAAATACATTTTAAGAAAAATGAAATGAAATAAAAATAATATAAAGAAGGCCATGACGCATATGGGCTAAAAAGTTACGTCCAAAGATATACCCATGCACATGAAAGAACTTTCATTTTGCAAATTATGAAGTTCCAACTGATGCCGAGGCATGTCTTGATTGTTCCAGCTGTCTAGGTTCTGAAATTCTTGAAATTGTACTCATGACTTGAGTACATTTTCCAAGAATTTCAGAACCTAGACAGCTGGAACAATCAATACATGAAAAAATCATAAGCAGAAATGCACAATCAAACCAGCATCAGGAAGTTGGAGATCTTTCTGAATGCCAAATGTCCGCCTCTCTTTATGATCCATAATCATGATCTCTGTTGGCGCGCTGAGATATGTCTTGTTAATCTGGAGAAATAATTATCGATGCAACATGAAGCTAAAAATGACAAAATAATTAAAGTGAAGATAAGAGGTAACAAAATCACCTCCGATTCAATTGATTCAAAGGATAATGCATCCACTTGTTCTGTAAATCTTTCCTTGTTCTTCAAGTTGTCAAAGTAATCAAGTGTCTCTAACCCTTCCACTCGAACCTCACTGGAGGGATAAATAGTAAAATGGTTCCTTTAAACACAGATAAGAGATAACCATTGATCCCGCCAGATAGTTGACAACCAATGATCCAATATAAACAATGAATGGGAGTATGAACAAGGTAAGCAATTAGCAAAGCAAGGACAATTTATTGCTTCATATCATTGCAGATAAGAAGTTCCACGGGTCCCAAATTACTATCACGCTCAGCATCAACATGATTAACACTAGGCCACCTTGGAGATGGTCATCCACATGATCACCCAGGACATTAATATCTGATCACATACTCATATGAAATACTATGCCTAGTCTCTATCAGTATTTGTGATACTTAATTCACTAGCTAGAAAAAAACTGTAGAAAGAACGGGGTCCCTATGCAAACATACAGCTACTACTATGCTTTCAGGATTACATATTTTAGGACTGGGACAAAAACAGGTCTTTTGGGAAGTCAGGAACTTCATTGGTTCATGCTACATATGAACTTTGTAATGTAAGCATACTACAACTTTAATTCCCGAGCTATGGAGATTTGTTGTAAACTTTCCTATTTTAGTCAAGTCAAACTTACCAAAAAGCACCATAAATATGAATCTCAAGCATAAAGGATATGCATGCCCTTGTACTACATCAGATGAAGTATATGAAACCCAATATAGTAAAGAATGTAGGTACAGTTATATGCTCCCAGTAGGCCAAGACCAGATTAATATTGTCATGAAAAATTAGAACTATAAAACGTCAAAGGATAAAAAAAACCATATCTCTTCAACTGTACAAAAAAGTAGGTTTATAATCAAAACAGATGAACTACGGAATTTTATCATTACATTTTGGTTTGAAACCTGAAACTAACCATAGGAAGTTAAAGAAGCTTACACAAATGTCCACAAATCGTTTAAAAAAATCATACGTTATAAGAAAGTTTCAGGTGTTGATGACAAGTAGTTAGAAGTGTGATGGAAGAACAGAACAAATCTAATACTTACGCCTAATAGAAGAGAGGGCAGGGAGAAATTACAGGTTATGGTTGAAGGAAACTTATGGTTTGAAATTTGTATACGATAGCATTTTTTGAGCCCTTGTTTCAAGGAAGAACATACCCATAAATTCAGCTTTGAAGCAAACTTGAAATGAGGTACAATTGAAGACGATGCAAGTCTACCTATTATATGATATATTATCTACATAACCAAAGTGAGATTTGCACTTTTCACATAGCAAAAAGAGGATATCCAGTATCTTAAAAGCTGTCCTTTGAATTTCGCTAAGTCAAAATCTTATCTTAAATTAAGCCATGTAACTTGCAAGACAATTCGTAGACAAAATTCATGAGGATGACCTGGCTGGCATGACTATGTAAACTACTATAGCTTCTTGTACATCAATAAACCATGTTGTTCCTCCAGAAAACCACGTTTTATCGTCTAACATTTGTTGTATGGTTTTTCTGTATATGAGTTATACACTTTTAGAGAGAACTTAGAGTGAGAATGAGTGTGTGTTTAGGTATTGACTTATGGAAAGTGGAAATATGAATGTGCAGATTCGCTTACGAATTTACGATGCCTCTTCACATGGTTGAATAAGCTATATTATTGAACAACAGTACATGTAAAAAACACAGATTGACACGAGAACGAGGTATTTAGTGAAAAACAATGTGGTTCATCAACGGGCATGCATCCAAGTTAATCATTCCCATAAATCATTAACAAATTATCAGAAATAAAGTATCCGGAACACAGAAATAACATGATCTTGTTTCGGGTATATACTGAGGACATTTTTATGTCCAGAGTCTGCCAAAGCAACAGTTTAGCACAAAAATTTTAAAAAGAAAACTTAAACTCTTATCATGCTGATGAATAAAATTACCAGAACTTAATGAATCACCAATAATAATAAATGATATTCTAAACCAAATACACTAAGTCACAGGATATCAGTTAAAACACAAAAACCAACTTACTTGATATCTGAAACAGAAAAATAGGCTGGATAGGCAAGCGTGAACTTAAATGACTTTCCATCAGCTTTGGTATTTTTGATCCGATATGTCAATACTAATTCTCCTCCACGTCTCAGAGCAACCCTCAATCGATACTCAAACCTACAAATGACATAAGGGGTTGGAATCTATGCAGCAATTTGACATACAGATAGAATAGATAGTATATGATATAGTAAATGCTTGAAGTATATAACATACAAAGTTCGCAAATATATATCTACCTGTGAGGCCATATCTGCAAATCCTTTTCAGTGGGCCTCAGTAACAAATCAACAGAAGCTTCATCAGTGACCTTGGGTAGAGAAGAGTCATTGTCTATGGTCCATATACTGTTTCTAGCAAATCCAGATGCTGCTGAAGCATTTTTATCTGGGAACTGCATAAAAGAAGGTCTCAATGACTAGAACAGTTCCAAAAATAGTGAAGTAAACAGAAACACGATAGAGACACGTACTAGAGGAAAGAATACAGAAATTCCCCCGCGTATAGCCTTTGGAGGCTTAAATTGTGCCTGCAAAAACACATACATTTCCAAATTATTGAACAAGATAGCAAGGTACGAAGAGTCATTCACAGTATACAGTTAAAGCCAATGGAAGTATATACCCATCCCAATTCCCTGAAACATGATACACAAAATGAAACAAACCAACCACTTTACAGAGAGGAAATATGTTGGTATTTGCCAACCAGAAGCATAATATGGTAAAAGAGTTATAAAAGAGAGGATAACTTGGCCAAAACACGACCAGGAAGGGATCTAGATCCCATTCTTCAAAACCATTCTCAGCCTCTCGGGTATTGAAGTCCTATATGCAAAGTTGGTAACAAAAACTTCTAAGAGCACATATTATTGGAATCAAGTCAATCAACCAGATCCCAATATTCTTGGCATACACTATAGAGCCAAATATATGAAGTTTGTATTACACGTTTTCCCCAATAAGTGCCAAAAGAAATACCAAGTTCAGACTTTGGAGTACCAGCAGTCTCATTACATTTACTAGTAGGGGAGTATTGAAACATTCATCATAGCTAGAATTTATGAATAGCTGGTACCTTACTACTGACAAAAAGCAACTCTTGTCCCCTATTTTTCCAAGATGTCACATGAGCTCCATACAGATATACCTGCAAGAAAGATTAATGGCCATTAAAGATGCAAAATCTACAGAGATGATGAAAGTTAAACTACATTACTGGAAGGCATTAAGCCAACAAATATACAAATTGTGCTTGATGCGTATGAGCTCAAAGATTCATACACATCAAGCACAATCATGTTGATTAAAAAAAATTAATATAAAAAGAACCAATTAAACATGCGATGGAAAAGTTGATTTTTCTACTATGTCCAAATCTGATAATCTATATTTATTGCAGTGTGTCAATACAAAGATAAGATCAAATACTTTACAATATATATCTGAAATGGTTTGATGGCAGTTTTGCCGCCATACTAGCATGCTTTCTTTTCTTCTTTTTCAAATGTACCTACAATTTTCTTACTCGACCTCAGGTAATCTAAACTTGGGACCTTTGGTATCTTTTTGGATTATCCGAAACTGAAAGAACTGTACATTGAATTGGAAGTTTACATACAAAAAAAAGTATTCAGTTAAGTAATTTTATTCAACAAAATATTACCAACAAGTATTTGGCCTAGCAGTATCAGTAGCTCCCAACAACCTCTTGGTTGTGGTACAAACATCAAACCTTGATGTAGACAAAGGTATTTGCTTCGCAAATTGGTTGCGTTAGTGGTGCAGATAATATTTACCTAGACAGTCTATGGATAAATGCAACAACATAATTAATATCAGGCTATCAGCATCATCTAGCAAATGCAAAATGGACCAACATTTAAGATGAGTTTCACTGGTGCCAATGTTCTAAAAGTCCATGCTTATGGCTGCTTAAACTCTTAAGTGTCCACATAAGTGCAAAGCCGTTAAACA
>JAOEHQ010047415.1:0-21796 GCA_025447715.1 Asclepias incarnata
ATATTCATGAAAAACCGAATAACCCGACCCAAATAACCCGAAACCCGAATAACAAAACCGAATAACACCCCTAGTATCTGGAATGCCAGAAACGATTTGGTATTTCAAGGGAGTCTGTGATCAAGTCAACGGGTGTTCGAAAGTGTTATGTCTTTGGGCTTCTTATGGATTAAGAGCAGAGCGAAGAAGGGTTTCTTGACTTGGGCAAGTTGGCGTTGTTTTTCTTTTTTGTAAATTATGTTTTGTCTGTTGTAGTTTGGTTCTGGTGAACTTTTGTTTGTTGTACGTAGGTTTGGTGTACTTATACGTTGGTGATCTTTTTTGGTGATCTAACACAATATAGCTATTCCAAATAGGCAAAAGTGAATATAAGGTTGTCTCATACCTAAGTTTAGGTATGGAACCCCTCACATATCAATTTTTTAATATTTGTTGGATAATAAATAAGTGACCTGGGCCTCATGAATTTTATGAATTAAAAAACAAAAATGTGAGGGTTCAGTACCTAAGCTTAGGTATGGAACAGCCTTATATTCACCTCCCCGTGTTTATATTATGTTAAATAAATTATATCATATATTAAACAAATTATAGCGCCAAATTATATCTTTATAATTAAACAAATTATATCTTTATATTATGTTACTTGCATTTTTAACAATAATATAATATAATTTTTACGAGTTCATATTATTGTATATACTTCAAGATATGTAACTTAAACAATATCGATATTTGTTGTTTAAATGTTTTTATATCTTTTCATTTTCTAGAATCTGGGTTCATAAAAAAAGGTTTATAGAAAATGGTTTATAAAAATAAGCTGTCTATTTGTGATTGGATGTGGTGATTAATTCCAAAGGGACTAATAGCAGGTCCTACAAGAATTCATTAAATGACATGAAAATAGAAATGTTGACAATGGTTACCTAATAATGAAAGAAAAGAGAAATGTTAGAATGACAAACTAATTACTAACATATATTTACAAATTGAGTTGTTACGTGAGATGGACTAATTAAATTATAATCTTTTTTATCTTTTATGTTTTTCTCTCTATCTCCTATTGATGACACATAATTTTGTAAACATGTGTTTGTAATTAGTTTGTCATTCTAGCGTTTCTCGAATGAAAAAATAAAGAAAGCGATGAGTTGATGCATCTGGTCAAACTCACGCTTTTGAGAAGGTTGCATCACACATAACCCATGAAAACCAACCCATCTACTATCATTATTGTTATTGTATCTCGCAAACAATATATAATTAACTGTTAAGGTAATTTTTTTTAGCCAATAAAACAAAAGTACCGTTCACGCGAAAAGATTTTAAATAGGAAGTAATTTTACAATTTTAGCCCGTGAAAATTTTAAATATCTTTATTTATATACATAAGTTAATTTTCCATTTTAACCTTTGTAGTTTTAAGTTATTTAGTTTTAAGTTACAAATTAGTTTTAAAGTATTTATAAATCTATTATAATTAATTAATTTTTTTATTATTATTTTTTTTAATTGTTTTTAATATTTTAAATATTAATAATAATATATAGCAATATTGGTATTAGTTTTCTATAAAGTAAAACAAGTGGTTCTGTATTAGTTATAAATTCGGTTTAATGAAAAAATTAAGTTTAGAAAAAAAGAGAAAAAGAAAATAAAAAATGGGATGAGGAAGGGAAAAGAAGGGACATTCTTGTATAAATGATAAAAAGAGAATGTGAAAAGCAGTGAGGGAAGGATACACTCCCATGGCCTCAAGGCACGTATCAAAATAATCCAAATAATAGTTACGTAAAGAGATTCCTCTTCAATATCTTATCTTTGTCCATAGGCAAAGAAAAAAGTTTGGGTTATCTCTCTAGTGACATAAGGGCTTATGTAAGAGAAAGTTTGGCAATTACTACATTAGACTAACAGGAATGGGGGAATCCCTTCATATGGGCATTTCGCGCCATGTGACGGATGAGATGGTAAGGGGCATTCCGGGGCTTTTTGTGGGAGTGGGGAAGCCCTCTTGGGACCCACCATCTAATTATTTTATACTTATAATTAAATTAAGTTTTAATATATTAATAATATAAAAATAAAATAAAATTAAAAAAAAACATTTAAAAAGTATGTGGCGGACAAAAATTCTCGGGAGACCCACTTTTTTATTCCCATTTCTAACAATATTAAGAATATAATCCAAAAAAGGTACAATGTTGGCAGACGGAACGAGCGTTATATATAGAACGTGGCACGCAAACCAACTCATAAAAACGCCCTTGATCTAGTAAAGCGGGGCGTTCCGGGACGTTCCGAGAAGAAAAAAATGCAAAAAACGCCCCCCACTCCTGATAGTCTTACCTCCCAATTAAGCTAGTCCTTGCTTTTAAAGTAGTAGCTAGAAATAGTTTTTTATTGAAATTCTTCTTTTAGTAGACCAAGAGAATATATACAATGACGGACTGTTCATTTGATGTGTTAAATTGGAACACATAAAGTAGAGACTACTAGTACTTTGAACCTAGAGTTAATTGTATTAACAACAAAATTAGCAATCCCTCTGTTGTTTGCCCTCGATCTCCCTTTTGTGTTCGCCATATTGGCTTCTTCACGTACTGCCCGTCCTTTTTCGTCCCCCTACCTTTATATACTCCGTAACATATATATACGGAATTCATATACATAATGTGCATGCACAACATGGGTGGAGCAACATATATACGTACACCCGAGACCTCCCCGGTCTAAACTCATTGGGATCCGACAACACTTGGGGATCCCGATGGAGCTTCCACACGTTGGGGGCGAAGTTGACCTGGTTGAACAAAGCTTTTTTGCCTACTACACACGGAGAATAACACAGTATAAACACGAATAAAAACATACACGTACATACATGGACACATTTTGTATATAATTCGCGCGAACCCCATTATTAGAGTTACTAAACTCGATGTCTTCCACCCATAAAAAAATTTCTGACTAATAACATATAATTTACATTATTATTTTTAACTTTGATCTGGGGCTTTTTTGGATCTAATTTAATACATTATTTCATCATAATTTTATATAAAAAATGTACGTTCTTATAAAGCTTTTGAATTATAAGGCCCCGCTCAACGTCATGTTCTCACCTCGTTCTCACGCACGTTCTATGCGTTCTCGACGACACCAATGGCAGCATCCTCGTGTTCTAGTGCGTTCTGGGCCAAAAGTTTGTTGAGAACATAAAGGGGAGAAGGAGAGAAGCAGGGGGTGGGGCCTTTTGGTTTCAGGGGCGTGCAAGGAGACAAAAGAAAAAAAAATATTTTTGCCAACTACCACACCATTTGTTGTATATATATACATATATGCTCGGCATTTGTTTCAAAACAACAACCATATTATTTTTTACTCCACAAACAACAACTTTAAAACAACAAAACAACCACTTTAAAATACCAAAACCCGTAATGTACTTTTTTATTTTTAGGAAATGTAGTTTTTAATTTTTAGGAAATTTTGTTTTTTATTTTAATGTAATATTATTTTTATTTTAATGTAATGTTAGTTTTATTTTATTTTGTGTTTAAATAAAAATGAAAAATATGTGGTAATGATGTGGAAATAAGAAATTGAAAATTTGAGAATTTGGTTGTATAGTTGGTAGGGGGTAAATTCTGAAAGGAATGAATGATGTGACGCTGATATGACAATAAGAATTTGAGAATGTGATGTTATGGCTGGGAGGAGCCTAACTTAACAGAGTGATAGTGATATGAGTGTAGCGAAAGCTGAGTTTGGAAGGCTTTGGGGTAGGTGGTGTAATGATGGTGATCTAGACGTTAGAGAATATGATGATGAGTTGTTTATAATAATTATTATATATGCATTATTTAGTACGGAGTATTTAGTTATACGTTAATTTTATTTTGGAATGAATATAACATGCATGTATCTCATATTGTGTGCCCGACTAGTCGGTGTGAATATGAATTTTTAATGCAGTTTAATTAGAATTAGAATATAATATATATGTAACTATTTTCGAACTCTTTAATTTTCTTGCCATTGTCGAAATGTTTAACTAGAAAAGTTCGAACCCAAAACCAATTAATATGGATGGATATAGATTATTGAAGGAATATATTTTTAGCTCAAAAAACTCGATCGTACATACTTGTAACAATAACTAAAGATGATGAAAGTAAAGCTCATATCCATAGTCGAATGTCTCTTTTGTAGTTTTAGAACTTCAATTCATCATACTAGATATAACTTCAGTTTTAGTTATTTTACAATTTTTGTCAAACATACCCATAATTGAGTATCTCTTTTGTAGTTTTATAACATGTCATAAACGATTGATACACACATTTCTTAGAATCAGGGGCGGTTCTTCTTTAGGGCCTCGGGGGTCCCCAACTCCCTCCGTTTTTTTCGTTCCGTAATGTTATTTTATTCGTATTTCGTTTGAAAATTTACTTTTTTTAGTATTATTTTTGGATCGCGTGACTTTCGGCCCCCTTCGTAACTTTGCTCAAAATCCGTCACTGCTTAAAATGCGACTAGTTTTAAGTAGGAATAGTTTCAAAACGTACATCATTATGTAAACATAATTCTTCCACCAATCTTAATTGTAAACCTTCAAATCTTAGCATGCATATACACAAAACAAATATAATAATAAAAAAAATCCAAAATATTTATCTTATTTTTCTTCCAATGGAATTTGACCCCAACAAATAAAGTTAAAAGAGAGAGGGAAAAGAGAGAGGGAAGGGAGTCTGTAAAGACTAAAGACAACCGGGCAATGGGAGGAGGCCATTATGGATGTTAAGTGCTTTCCCAAAATAGAAAGGATGGTCCACTGTTAATATTTGTGATGCTGACCTTGTTTCGTTTTTTAAGGTAAATTATTTGACATTCTGGTCCCACCATTATTTACCACCACCCATCTATCTTTCAGTGGTCCTTTCCTTACCCAACAATTCCCAACTTCTTATTATACACATTACCCCTCTCTAATATAAGTCTTCCCGTAAATGTTAATTTTCTTTTTTTTACTAGTGACTTTTAAATAAAAATTAAACATTTTCACCGTCAAATGATCCAGTTCTAACTTGAAACCGAATGGTCGGTTGTCTAAATCGAATCTTGCTATCACAAGCCGAGCAACGGTGTCAAAGGAAAAACCTCACAAGACCCCCCTAACAACTGAGGATTAATAGAGTATGAATTTGCACTTGAAAAAAATTCAAACCTCCATCTCTTGGGTAAAACGTGGGTGTCTTACCACTTAAACCATGGATCATTAACCGATTAGGTTACTTGGATAGTGTTTTTCATTAATTAAACTTGGGTGTCTCACCACTTGAACCATGATTCCCCCTAACAACTGGGGATTAAATGGAAGAGGTTTTTCTCCGATTAGGTTACCTGGATAGTAAACCATTTTTCGAATTAAATGTAGCTGCTTAATCGTTTTTTTTTCTTCCCATTGTCAGTTTCAGCCACTCCGGAGATATATGCTTAAGACAAAATTTAAACCTGAAAACTCAAGTGAGAAAACAAAACTCTTTGTCATTAGAACATTTGATTGATTATTCTAAAAATAACCCGAAATTTAAATGATCTTGAAGTTTTATTTTCGCCTTACTAGCTTTAACCTTACTAATCGACACATGGACTTTATCAATTTGCTCACTTATAACACTTTCGCCGTACTTAATTGACTTTTATGAATGAAGTTATTATGTTAGCAACAAGATCATGCATAACATAATGCCAATGGAATTATGGATGATCATATGGTTTTCAGTCTTCTATAGCACTTTGTATCTATTTATTAAGATAGTTACTTTTAAACGTGAAATAGAGACAAGTGGAGTATGTCGAGTTAATCGTGCGATTTTACTTGTTTATATAAGTTTATGTCTTAAGGGGAAAAAAATGCTCGATTATATATCTTATTTAGTCAAAAGCTAAATTTAGTGTTTTGTATGGGAATATAGCCATAAAGTGAATACTTTTAGCATCGAATACAAAAAGCGTATTGTTTTCTTTTTTGCCTCACTCAAAAGTATTCATATTCATTAGACGGTGACATTTGACCATGTGTTACAACTTAAAAAAATGTCAAATATAACATACTCTAGTTGTAGGTATTCTTTTTGTGCTTTCAAAACACAAACCCAATTAATGTTCATTTGTATCCTACCAAGCTTAAAAAGAAAAATGCAAAATCCAAGTTCCTACCTTCTAATAATGTATCAAATATCGAATAAAAAAACGTAAATTAAGGCTTCTATTGAGCACGTATGTCATCGAAAACATCCAAAAGATCTACAATGTAAAGACATATTCAAGTTCAATCAAATTCGGTATACTTATTATCCAATATATCATCAAACAACAATCTAAAAAAGAAATAATTGTTCTTTCATATTAATCAATCATTTAGCCAATGGCATTTAGTTGTGGTGGTTAAGATATTGGCTTTTGGTTTAAGTGACCCAGGTTTAAGCCTTGCTATCTACACTATTTTTTATGTGGCATCGTGCTTAATGAAGGATGGCCGGCGGGGCTTTGGCCACAGTTTCAATCCCAATGGCTACCGGGTTTTATCATTAGTGGGCCTTCGGGCGGGTGAGTTTTTCCAGAACGTGGAGTTAAGTGGGCTAGATAGTCCGTTCGCTTGAGTTGGGCCAGTTGGTTCGTACATTTAACCATTGGGGCGCTGCGTACGGATTATTTGGTATTTTCTTACTTGGCCGTTAGAAAAAGAAAAAAAATCAATCATTTAGAAGGGACTTATGATAAAAGCATTTGTGATAAAAATAAAATATCAATGTACACTAATATATATGAGCTAGTAGAATACTCATTTATTTGGAAAAATTCTTTTTGTGTTTCCCCAATTATCACATTTCATCTGAACACAATTAAAACAATGTTTATTTGATAACCTTTTTGATACTTTTCTAAATTCATGCATGCTAGGAAATTTTTTACAATACATAGAAGAGGCTCAAATAATTAGCAACATTCTTTGTTAATTGCACCTTAATTAATTTGAACTATCTTGATCTTCCAACAAATGCCCTAGTGTAAGTATGCGCAAAATGGACATATGCAAGTGAGTTGGATGGCTAGTTGTCATTTAAGGAAAATGCATTGAGTGCAAGTCGATGTTATTCTGTGGTGGACTAAGTTGGCAACCAATACTCCATTAGGTAGTTAAAATGTTATTTTTTAAGGTAGTTTGAAATTTTGTGAGACAATAAAGGAAAATGTCGTCGCCAAACAGTAGTTAAAATGATTTTCGGCGACGACATTGTCATCGTTAAAAGTTTTTCCCAAACTTTTTTTGTTTCCAAAAAGATTTTGTTTTTCCCCTTTGGCGATGACATGTCGTCTCTAAAAGATATTTTCAAAAATATTTTGTTTTTTTTCTCTCCTAATCTAAAAATATTCCCATCATATTTATCCTAAAAAATCGCTCTTATTTCTCTATATAAATATAATACCTTATATACATTATATTTTAATTAATAACATGTTTATTAAAAAAAATTATGTTCTTTTATTAATATAATACATTAATTATTAATTTCTTAATAAATATATAAAGTATAGATTAAGTATTAATAATTAATTTATAAATGATACATTATATATTCATTTATATAACATAATTATAAAAAAACATATTAAGTTTTTATAATTAATTACTAAACATTAATTTATAGTTTGTTAAATAATATATAAAATATAAATTAAGTATTAATAATCAATTTAATAAAAATACATATAAATAAATAAAAATATGAAATACCTTATGAATAGATATTTTTAATAAAGTAAATAAAAAAATAATATACATATATACATACACGTCATACATACATACATACATATATGTCATAAATACATACATGTTAATTATACATACATATATTTAGAAGTCATACATACATATATATCATACATACATATATACATGATACATACATGTCTTACATACATACGTGCATGTCATACATACATATATACATGTCATAAATACATGTCGTAGATGTCATACATACATGTTACATACATACATACATGTCATGCATACATATATACATATCAGACATACATATATACATGTCATACATACATACGTACTTGTCATACGTACATATATACATGTCATACATATATATATATATGTCATACATACATGTCATTCATACATACATACATGTCATACATACATACGTACATGGCAAACATACATATATACATCTCATACATACATACATATAAATAAATAAAATATGAATTAACTTACAAATAGATATAAATATTAATTTAAAAAATATTAAGTAATATATAAAATGTTAATTATTAATTATAAATATGACTTTATAAATAGATAAATATTAAACATATATATAAAAAAAATAGTTATAATAAAGTAAAGTATTATTAATACATATGGACATACATATAATAAAGTAAATATATAAAAAAATAAAAAATAGAAATTTTTTTAATTAATATGTTATTTTTTTATTGAAAGTGGTAATAAACTAACTAATATATAATATTAATCCATTTAATAATATAAATAATAAGGATTTATATTATATAAAAAAGTAATCATAAAATAAATTTAAAAAAATAAAAATTGACTTTTAGCGACGACTTTGGCAACAACATTGTCGTCGCTAAATCTTTTTTCACGGATCCTGGTGAAATTTGATGTCCGGTCAATATTCCCGCCTAACATTTAGCGACAACGATGTCATCGCCAAAGGTTATAGCGACTGCTTTTTGGCCTTTCGGTAGGCATCGCTAAAGGTAGATTTTATTGTAGTGAACTCCTATCATTCCATACAGAATAAAGTGTTTATTCTCGTCGAATTGCGCTTGTACATGCCAGTTACCTAAACTATATGTAACTAATTAGTTTCAAATTATGAACATGTCTTGTAAATTAGATTAGCTTTATTACGAACTTAACTTAGTTAACAAGTTTGTTATGAGTAAGAACCATATACCGGGAATTATGTGAAAAGATTGGTTGAATAGTAAAGGACAAACGATAGCCTGATAATGAGTCTTCCTTGGTCAAGTGTGTAATGAGTCTTCCTTGTTCAGTGTACAACAACAACAATAATACCCAATACCGTCAAAGTCAGGGTTTAGGGAATGTGAGATGTAGACAGTCATATCTCTATCGGAGGATATAGAGACTGCTACTAGTAAGACCTCCAACAAAAGTGTGTGATGACTTATTATTACCAGGGATGAGCAAAAAGTCCCAAGTCCCGAATCCCGTCTCGATACCGTCCCGATCCTGGTACCGGGAAGTGATACCGAGTCCCAAGTGGGATCGGTACCGGTACCCACTTTTGGTAGTCTCCGAGATCAGGACCGATACGATATCGGAAAAATCCCGCAAACATGAAGATTTTACTGATACCTTACCAGTCTCGTACCGATACCATTTCATATGGGACGAGAACCGGTACCAAGTTTTGGTGATTTTCAGAACCGATACCATCGGTACCGGGACCGGACCGGACCGAGAAGGTCCCATGCCCATCCCTAATTATTACCCAAGGATAGAGAGACTGTTTCCTTGATCGGTGTGAATTTTATCACTATTAGATGTTATGTCAACGAATGAACATTTGGCCTAGTTGTATTCGAGATGACCTATCAATCGAAAACTATTGTTATCAGTCATAATGTGGGTATTTTTATCTTTACTCCAATATAAAGGAGCAACCCTCCTTTTTTCAAATGATCATTTGAAGTACCTAAATTACCCCTATCATTTATTCATCAATTTAAACATATCCACATAATATACCTATAATACCCTTAATGAAATAATTTACAACATAGATCCCCAACCCTTAAAATAACTACACTACCCCTTTAACATCAATTACTTTCACATTTACCACCACTGTCGCCACCGCCACCGCCGCTACCCCCACCACCTGTCGCCGCCGTATCGCGCGGGCATGTGGCTAGTAAATATTTGATGTGTTACCTTTCAAACAAATAAATTTTGTCATAGTCTATTTATTTCTATGTTGATGGATTCTAGCAAACTGTTAAATAAGTAAATGTTCTATAAAAATAATTCAAAGTCAATTTCTTGATTTGTATCTTCAATTTTTGGAAAATAAGAAAGTTCTGTGTGTGAAGTTATAAGTTTGGATAAATTTATGCCCATTTTGTATAAACAATTACTAGTAACATGAGACATGAGTAATGTGTTAACGGTTGTTCAATAGAAAATAATCACATATATATATATATATATATATGAAAAGGTTACTTTGCAAAGTGTCTTAAACAATGATTTTGAAAACAAATGGATACGGTACGAGCTCCATCCATAAGGGTATTCATAAAGGGAGATGGTGGGGGTGATCGGTGATGGTGGTGATCTACGGTACGGGCTCCGCCCTTAACTAAGATACATGTTAGTAATAGATATATAAGTTGTGTATTAGTGCTTTGTACACTTCACATTTTAAGACACTTTGCACAACAACCTACATCTATATATCTATATACTATATATACAGGGAAATAGCTACTAAAGCACTTTCTCTTATGAATTGAAAGAGTTCTATCACATATAGTAACTACTCCTTTCCGGATACTGCACAAGACGAACCATTCAATCTATGGGAGCAGTTCGTTTCGACAACAAAGAAGTCATCCTTGAAGATTTACCATTCCTTACCCGGCGAGCCGCCTCTCTTCGCAATTCGATGCCTCTGCCATCCCTTTCTATAACTAAGGAGAGTTACTAACCTTCATCGTCGTTGGCTAAGCAGCTTCTTCTCCACCAAGCTTGGAAGTTTAAGGACGTCGGTGGCTACCTAAGGAAACTTCGATTCGATCCGCCCCCTGCTGGGAGGCATCTACCTCATCCCGGTCACAGGGAGAGGTTCACTATGATGGGGGGTAATATCTCAGAGCCGATGCGCGATCCCCTCAAAATCTTGTGAAAATGATCCTGCTCGTCATGAGAAAATGGTTATAGGATAAATATTAGGCCCAATCTGAGAAGTGTTGCACCCCCTTGAAATGAGAGCATGTACATCACACCTCCTACACTGGTTGCCAAAGCTCCGAGTGAAACCGAAATATATAGTTCCAATCAAATATACCGAACCTTAAAATAAGAACATGGTGAGAACACTTAAAAATTATATTTTGATGCATTAAAAGTCCATAAAATGAAGTGTGTTTTGTATATTATCATTATTTTAATGTTCAACACCACATTGATCCATCAAGATGGATGCATAAAATAAAAGGTGTGATTTTCTCGATTTTGACTAATTAATTTGTTGTTAACACTTACATAATGATAGTCAGTTATACACTATGTTAACTTTATGGACTTATAATACCTCAAAACTATGCTTTTGGGTGTTTTATATATGTATATCCATACTATTATATAAAGCATCAACCCCCCCTCCCTTTTTTTCCCCTCAAATTACAACTTTGAACTACCCAAAATACCCCTCTCCTCTATTTATCATTTCAAAATCTCCACTTGATATACCTATAATACTCTTAATGAAATTAGTTTACAACATTTACCCCTTAACTCCTAAAATAACTACACTACCCTCTTTTACATCAATAACCTTTACATCAATAGTCTACACTACTCGCTGTCATCACCACCACCAGTCGCCACCACCACCACCCGTTCGCCGCCACCACCACCATCACCGTCGCATCACGCGAACATTCGTCTAGTATATATATATACTGGGTAGGGTTATCGTGAGAACTAAAAATAAGGGTGAGAACCACTATTTCCTCCCTTTTTGGTATGACTTTATATATATATATATATATATATTATTAAAAACCCATTCCAAAAAAAATAAAAATTCTAATCCGAGGACAATAGGTTATGTGTTTGAAAGGGATGGATACGGTACGTGCGTAGCCCTTAGCCGAACGAACGTAGCCCGTTCACGGGGTTTCGCCCTTATTGAGCGTAGCCCTCAAGGGTATTTATAAAGGGGTGGGGGATGAATGGATTTGGGAATGCTTTGGATTTGATGGGCGGCGATAATAGATAGTGGTGGTTGGATACGGTACGGGCTTCACCCTCAGAGATGATGGTGATCGTAGTTTGTGAGTATGGAAGTGGAAGAGAAAGATAATGAAAAGTTTGGAGGAGAAATAAAAGTGAAAGTATAAATAAATGAGTATTTTTTTAAAAAAAAGTGATTTTTAGTGGTTCTCATAGTTTTCACCTTTATTTTTAGTTCTCACGATAACCCTTCACTATATCTATACTCCTATATAAATGGGGGACCCCCCCCCCCCCTAATTTTCTCAAATAAGCAATCAATCTTCCTATTTAATCCCTCACTTTTATTCACTAATTTAAACATCTCCACCTAATATACATATAATACTCTTAATAATATAATTTATAATATATATCCATCAACCCTTAAAATAACCACACTATCCCTTCTACATCAATTACTTTTACATTCACCACCACACCACCACCGTCGCCCCCACCACCCGTTGCCGCTACCACGGCCGCCCTCATTGCCGCCGCTGCACCCGCCGCCGCCGCCACCGCCACCCTTTGCCATCACCCTTGCCGCCACCCTTCGCCGTCACCTCTACCACCATCGCCGCCACATCGCGCGACCATGCGTCTAGTATATAATTATATATATGCTAGGCTTTTTACCCGTGTGTTACGCAGGTACTGTATTGTCTCCATTGTTATCCAGATGTAATTTGTTATAAGTAATAATTTATTATGTGATAATATAGTATATGTACGTGTTAGTTAATTCATAATTTAACGTATTTTTCAAAATTATAAGTTCCCAACTAATAAGGTTTAATTAATATTTAAAACATCTATTAAATGATTAAAAGTAATTAAAGATGAGATGATCCCAAACGTAAGAAAATTGCATATTGTTTGTAGTTTTTAAATATGTCAAATTAACAATCTTGAATAATACCATATTAACGTATATAAAACAGCTAATGAATGTTTTAAAAAATAAATTTCAATATACTATAATTTCAAATTTATAATAATATCTTATGCGTTATTTATAATGAATAATAATATGTTTGTTTAGTTGATAAAGATTAAAAAAAAAAAAAAAAAGTTGATAGTGATCATTTATTTGAAAATAAATTAAAAAATGATTATTTTATGTTGATAGCGATCATTTATTTGGAAACAAATTAAAAAAATGATTAATTTATTTATAATATATTAATATTTAATTAAATTGATGTTGTGGTAGATAAGGATATAACATATACTAAATAGAAAAATTTATGAAAATGACACATAAAATTTTATTCTATGTGAAATTCTATGAGAACTTTTGAAGATAGAGATTGATTTAGATAGAGATATCAACTAGATAAGGGAAATGATTGTATATATGACCATATAATTTCCAATCACGTACCAAAAAGCATTCTCAAATATGGAACGACAAAAAGCATGTCATGTGATTGAATTTCTTTTTAATAGTAGAGTTTACGAACCGAAATCATCACAATGGAGGTTTATACAGTTGAAGGAATTGTCGCATCAAAAGCCAGCGTTATGGGATGTCTCGGAATTCTTGTTCGTGTTAGGTGAACTAATAGATACTAAATAAACGAAGCTTGCAATACTTTATTAAAGAAACAATAAGATTTGTTGTTAGGTGGATGGATGTATCTATGCCTGATTGCTAAAATGAACAATTTGGTTTGACTCTGTTTTTTTTTCTAAGTTGGTGTTCATACAAACTAATTATTAGTGAAGTTAATAATTCCATGTCCAAGATGAATTAAAGATCCACAAAAATATACAATTGTAAGTTTTAAATTTTATTACACATATAATAATTTTGTAATAATGTTGGTCTAGTGGTTAGAACTTTTGAATTTGTCAGAGGAGAATGTCAGGTTCGAATCTCACTAGGTAAACATCTTGGGTGTTGTCAGAAGAAAGATTTGAAAATAGTTACGGGAATACCCGGGTTTGTAAACAGTCACGGGGATACTCCATGTAACTTGAACAAGAAAAATCGTATTGGTTTATTAGCTTACCTTTAAAATATCAAATATCTCAATTTAATACTTTGAATATTTTACTTTACCAAATATATAAACCTTGAAATATATTACGTAAGGCCGGAGGGGGTGGGTTCGGTATTTGGCTTGGCGCCGATTGGGTTGATCGGTAACACCGATGCCGGCGAATCAGTTAGGGCAAATCGGGGAGGGAATCGATTAGCTTAGCCGAGAGAGAGAAGGGAGAGACGTTGGAAAGGGTAGTTTTGGTTACCAATGCTACCAAATTGGGTAGTTTTTGATAGAATTAGATAGTTTTGACATGGAGGATTTTTATTGGGTAGAGATGACATGATAATTTGGGTAGTTTCGTCAATTTGGTGACCACTCCCTCCCCTTGAAAGATTAAGAATGTGAAAAATCAATTGACATTTTGATTCATTTTCGTCCATGTGTGACTTCTAAGATAAAATGAGGTCAACAAAGGTGCACCACTGCATAAAGGTTTCCAACATTTGCCCAACCCAACCTTCAATTTGCCCCAATATTAAACTGGTAGACTAAACTAACTCTCTAAATTTATTTTGTCTTCAACTCGGCCAACATGCTGGAACCCAATTTGTCTATGTCACATCATCATCCATATTAAACTAAAAAACATTATATTAAATATACATACATACATATATGCTAAAAAATATATATAAAAAAACTGGCCCCACACAACCACCACGCCTTTAATGTTCTGGGCAGCAAACCGAACCAACACGTCGGCTGGCAAACTGAACACCGGGGGTACTTCCCGGTTGAAGATGGCCTTATTGCCCTTACGTTAAATACTTGTATCTTTTTTCTATTTTATAGCCGTTCTATGAGAAATCTATTTGATAGAATAAAAGTTGTTTTGTTTTAGCTTATTTGGGAGTTTATGGGCTGTTTTGGTTTTGGTTTATCCTTGATAAGTCAAGTTTTTGAGATTTATTTCCTGATTTACATGTTTATTGTGACGTAAAATTGCATAATAAACTCATAAGTCATAAAATAAGCAAAGTCAATACAAACTGTTTTTTTAAACGTTATGGAAGAATCACAACCTCAAGTGTTTCCATCTCAAAGAAACCAAATTGGAAGCCATCTTCGACGACATAGTTCTGTTTTCTTTTAATTAGGTATGTAATAGGAGTATGAATTGTAAACTCACTTGGGTTGATTGGCAGATTGATCTTTAGTCTTGCTATGTCTAAACTTTGTAAATTTCTAGCACCTTGCTAGATTATGTTATAATGTTGTTGCTCCAAATTTTTTTTTTTTTTTTTTTTTTTGAACGGCGAGTTAGAAGTTAGATCATCGAGCGCAATGCAGTGACATCCAATTGGGCAGTATGCACGCAACACGAATCCACGCACCCCCAGCAAAGCCGATGAGAAAATATTATATATACAAAAAAGGTCGATGAGAAAATATATAAAAGACGGCCTTTCCAAATAGCGAGAACAAAAGACATTTGGCCAAAGATCTCCCATGGAAACAAACTAAACTAGTTAACACATGTTACCGAAAAAGAACTATAACGATATGATAGAAGAACCCCAAAACAAGATGTTTCAAAAAGATATCTAGATGCTAGTAGTTGATCAATAAGCTGTTGTTTTAGAGTGAATGCTGATTATTGCAACCAATTTTTTGCACTTTCATGGTGTTTTTAATTTACGACCCAACAATATGAATAGAAAAAATAACATGAGTACCCAAATACACATAAAGATATCTCATTTTAACCAAGTTTTTTTCAAATTTTACTAAATACCCAACAAAATCGCAATGAAAAAAGGAAAATCGCAATCAGATTCTAAAATCGCAATAAGATATTGCAAAATCGCAACCAAAAAGCAAAAATCGCAATGAGATTGTCCAAAATCATAATGAGATTGTGTAAAATTGCAATGAGATTGTCCAAAATCTCAATGAGATTTTGTAAAATCGCAACAAGATAGCGGAATCGCAATTGGATTTTTAAAATCGCAATTAGATTTTGTAAATTCGCAATAAAAAAAATCTTAATCGCAATTAAAAAATAAAAATCGCAATATAATCAAATCGTATTTTAGTTCTCCCCAAAATCACAACCAACCGGGAACCACCTTCTTCCTCCATTTCCGACGACAATCACCGGCCCCCCACCTTCTCCATCATCAACGGCAGCAATCCAACCCTTATTTCCACATATTTCCACCCTATCCACGGTGGCAACCATCACCACCCGCCCCTATTCTACCTCTCACGGTTGCAGCTCCACCACCACGCCTTATCTCTCTCCTCACCATTCACGGCTGCATCACCTCCACCAGCCACAGATGTAACAGAAAAACTCATACATGATGGAAAATCAAGAACGTAGGGTTAGTTTTCTTAATTTTTATTTCGAATTTAGAAATTTTTATATGTATAATTGGTTGTTGGTTGTTATTAGATGTATATAGTGGTATGCACAACAAATGGTTGCTAATGTAGGTCTAGGTCTTTATTTATGTAGTCATTTTTATTTTAAATAATGTATTGTTTTTAATTTAAGTAATTGTAATGTTTTTTTTTTAATTTAAAGAAGTGTTTTTTTTTTAATTTATGTAGTGTAAATTTAAATTAAAAGTGTAGAAATAAATAAAAAGTGGGTCCTGAGGATTAGTATTGTATCGGACCTGTTTTAAGGGATTAGTCATTGTTTGATATGACGCTGACAAGAACTAGTCTTAAGGAGGACGAGTCTGACCATAATGGAGCCTCTTATAAACATAAATATTATGTTGTATTTAAATAAAGAAAAATGTCAAATAAAAAATTAATAAATAACATCTATTACATGATTGGTCCAAAGACTTCAGAGTTCACTTGAGAGTTGAGAGGACCTATAGAGAGTGAAATAGGGTTCAGAAATTAAAAAAGTGTGTTATGAGTTAATCTGTTGACACGTAGTATCATGGCACCCAATTATCTCATGGGTTTTAAGGTTCCATATCTTCATCCGTCCGATCAGTCTAATCATCCACATCACTTTACATCACCAATTTATATTTATTTATAGATTTTAAATCACAAATACTACTATACCATTTGCCTTTTTAAAATGAGAAAATTTAATTCCAAACAAATTTATTCTTTTGTTAAACGAATAAACTTCACTCTACTAATGTTGTTTAGAGGTTTTCTTATATCTACCAAATGTTTTTAGTTTAATTCAATGTCATCAACTTTTTTAATGTAATTTAATAATTATATTTCATTTAAAAATACAATATAAGAATTGAACTTTTATTGCCTTAGATTGTAGTTGATTATTTGTTTTATCTCATTTAAAGAGTTTGTAACACTCTAAGGCAATTTATAGGAACCATCTTCAAGTTGGTCTTGTGGTTTATAACATCATGATACCTTTATAAGAGGTCATAGATCTTAAGTTTGAATTTCATTAGCTAATACTACGTATCTTAGAGGTGGTAATGGAAGGATTCAAAAAAGACCACAAAAAACCTTGGTCAGACTTCTGTATATCCGAACTAAAAAAAACTTGTCATCTTCAAATAACTTGAATACATTTCCGTTTATCCTAAGGCAATTTTTAATGTTGAAATATTATTGTGAAAGTATTTACACGATTTAAAAGTATATTCGGTCTCCAAACCCACTTTCCTACAACCAATGTTTGACATGGGTTTATATCCAACAATGTGATCAAGCGTAAATAATTTGATGTATAGTCAACCTTTCAATATCATTTATGTCTCTCTTAACAAATTATAAAATACTCTTCTATCCAACTCCAAGTTTTTTTCGGTTGCTTGGAAAGAATGGTGTAATTTCAATCTATTGTAATTGTGTATGTATAATGGGTCCGTCCCACTAGTTGGTGGGCGGATGAATGTGAATAATAGTCAATTTTCAAAAAAAAATTGTCCACGGCACATTAATATCATTATTTGTTTCAAAGTAATTGTTCGTTTTCACAAAAATACATAACTATTTATTTGTTTAACTATTATATATTTAATCAATTATAATAAATTTTCTAGTTAAATATCCCTTATAAACACAAGGGTAAAAATGATTTTGCATGCAGAAACTCCATTAATTACATGAAATGTTGGTGCAGTCTATTTTGGTTCGACGGACGGATGACGGTCTTCTTTATTTGGTCACACTCTTTTATCACATCAATGTCTTACTAAAAGAACCAAAAGGATATCACCTAGCTAAAAACTTAAAAAATATCTGATGTGTAACCTAACAATTAATATTTACTAGTTCAAAATCTTGAAAAAAACCAAAAGAATATACACATTAACACAGACTATACGAGGCACAAAGAACACCGTGATATCACCCACTATAGATCACACCGAAAGTAGAAGAGCAGCACACCGTGTCGGTCACCACGTACAACGCAGTGGTCGGTCACAATGTCTAGATTGTGTGGCCTAGCATGCAACTATATATCCTGAAAACGTATCTATAATGTTATCTTTTTTCATCATTAATTCTAACTAGTCAAACACAACCATTATATTTTTTAAGACAAATTACCAAATAACACAATTTAATCACTTTATTGTATGTCAAACCACTATACAAATATTACAAATGTACAAATTATTAGTGACCTAAAATACATCTATGTAGCTTATTATTACAGACACAAATACAAAATTTATATCTAATTAAACAGTGTCTGACTGTCTGTTTTTGACTTTCTCTCACTTCCTTACACACACACACACACACACAACATATTAGTGTGTGTATATATATATAACTGTATCTATAATTGTATGCAACTGTATCTATAATTCTGTCTATAAATATATATATATAAGAGAATGTGTGAGATACACATATAAGGAGTGTTACAAGGTATAGGAAAAACCATTAAAGAAAGATATTCAGTTAATTCCTATATATATAGGTTTTTTTTTTTTTTTCTGATCGAAGAGATTTCATAACACAAAATAAGAAACTAGCAAGAAAATGGGAAGAGGTAGAGTTGAATTGAAAAGAATCGAAAACAAAATCAACAGACAAGTTACTTTTGCGAAACGACGAAACGGGCTGTTGAAGAAAGCTTACGAGCTTTCGGTTCTTTGTGATGCTGAAGTTGCTTTAATCATCTTCTCTAATAGAGGAAAGCTTTATGAATTTTGTAGTAGCTCAAGGTATATATATACATACATATACAAAAAATTAATATGTCAGTATTTTGTGTTTATACTACTTTTGTTAAGTAGATCCCGTTTATGACGGGACTGGGTATCGTTGACGGGATTGAGTATCGTTTTTGTTTACGGTCACTAGATCTAAATATATGAAAAGTTTAAAGAAAGAAAAGGAAAAAAATAGTGAAAATGGTTTTGTATATAGATATGCTGTTTTGGTGAATGTCTTGTTGTTTATGGAACTCCGTGCTTGTTTTGTTTGGTAGATCTGCAAGTGGAAAACCATATATGATAGTAATAAACTAATAATATATATATAAATACATGATTTTGCTATATATATATATATGTAAACATATAAATTTCATTTTTATGATCAGTTGTTTTTTCACCTTTTTCTAGCTTTCAATCTTTCTTTTTTAATTGATTCATTTGAGTAAAAAATTAACTCTTCTTTTTTTATGAATCAAAATTCTTATAAAGCTTTTTAGGTTTTTGTATTTTGTTTTGTGTTGCAGCTTATTGTCTCTCTCATCTTTCTTTCTTAATTTCTTTTTATATTTCCTTCTAAAAATATTTTTTTTTTTTCTTTCAGTTCATCTTGTTTGTATACTTGCTTACCAGTTAAATCTCTCAATTGAGAATATATATATATATATATTGTTTTAAAAAATGTTTTACTTCTAGGGTTTAATTAGGTTGTTGGGTCTGAGTTAGTTGGATTTTTTTAAATTTTTATAGTTTGTTCATATATATGTAGTATTTCTTGAGAATTCAGAATGAGTTATGTGTTTTAGCTTCTAGGGATTTTGGAATTACATATTTATTTTTTATTTAGTACAAGTTTTCTCCGAAATTCAATTGATAAAAGCTACTCCAAGTTCTAATGATAAGCTGGATTACCAAACTGTAGTATTGACTAGCTAACTTCGATGGCAATCCAAAGAGGGAAAAGGGTCCGAATCCAGAACGAAACCGAAAGCGCGCAGCCAGTTAATTAATACGATTACGATATCTTCTTACGATTTCTAGCTAGGCCTCCATCTTCATCTAATTAAATTCTTGTTTATACCATGTTAATTAGGTGCTGATATATCCTTTTTTTTTTCTTTCTTTTTTTGAGAAAAGTACTATATCCGATCTGATCTCGAATGCAGTAACCAAACATCTGTTTTCATCAATCTTCAAAGTCGAGTTTAGTCAATAATTGCTGTTTTTTGTGCTTACAGATGCATGAAATTGCTAGATCTTGATTAATTACGTAATATTGTTTTTCTTTTATATATAGAAATTAAATGGCCGGAAACAAAGATGTTAGTTTGTACGTGTTGATTATATAGAAACATGGAATATTACTGTAATATGTATTATGTTGAAGGAAAGGGAAGCTAGAGAA
Source organism: Asclepias incarnata (assembly GCA_025447715.1). NCBI lineage: Eukaryota > Viridiplantae > Streptophyta > Magnoliopsida > Gentianales > Apocynaceae > Asclepias > Asclepias incarnata. Next base: position 20,671 of record JAOEHQ010047415.1, read on the forward strand.
AGTATTAAGAAAGGAATTAGCCCTTGTTTAGTAGATGAATTTATAGTTAAGTTTTTTGTTTATCCTATTTGAGGCAGAACATGCTTCTTACGGAATGATCTAACATCGAATCTAGATAATTAGTCGTTAGTTATGGCCGGTGAAATTATATATATCTGTGTTATCTTCTTGTATTATTTTGGGAATGCTAATACCAAACACCTCAATTAGGTTGACAAAAGGATTAGTTAATGGTGTTAGTTAATTCTTGTTTTATTATCCATTCTGGGATTGCAATATCTCAACATATAGCTTTTATATATGTACCAAAAGAAAAGGATGTTCCTTAATGCTTTTGCCTCTTGGCATGAAGACATGTAGCTTCATATAAATGTTCTTTTTTTTTTTCTTTTTTTTTAATATCGATACACAACTTAACATAACAAGCTATGTTCTTAAATGAACATGTATATACGTTTAACGTATGGCTGGTTAAATCTATACCTTTGTGTCTTACAATTAGGTAATTTTATCACCTAATTAATAATCTTGCTAGTACTTTCTTAATTAATCTTTATTTGGGAAAAATTGGAATCCATAGTGATGTTAGTAATTAGCTATTAATTCTAGTCGTTTAATTAGTTCGTTGTTCAACGGGATATATATGATCATTAATTAGTTGTATTTTCGTTTCATGTATATTTGTAACTATTCTCTTCATCTATTTTGTGTATATATGTTCTTCTAGCAGCATGCTGACGACTCTTGAGAGGTATCAAAAGTGCAACTATGGAGCACCTGATCAGACAAATGTGTCTGCAAGGGAAGCACTGGTGAGTATTTCATTTTCCATGCTTAATTTGTTAATTATTTTGCCTTAAATGATCAAAAGAATTTAAGTTACTGATAATTACCTTAATTTTAGAAATATTCCACTATTAATAAATAGATGTATGGTTTTTACGGAGTACTTTTTACCCAATAGATCAAATGGTTGAGCTTTGGATTGATGTGACTAATCTTTCTTAGGATTTCTTTTTAAAAGTGTATATATATATATATATATATATATATATATATATAGAGGTTGGTTATTGTAAAACAAGTATTAAAGTAAAACAAAAACTGTCTCTTATAAACATATGAC
>JAOEHQ010047416.1:0-10845 GCA_025447715.1 Asclepias incarnata
AGAGTACGTGCAGGGCCTCACCATTAATCGGTGAGGTTTCCGTGAATGTTGTGTACCAACTGAATGTTCGAAAAAAATTTAATTATGGGTTTTGTTAATGACAGCTTTATGGGTTGTTATTAGTGTGCATAGAAATGTGTAATTTTTATCATAAAATTCAAAAGATGAGCTTTCTATATGGAAGATATAAATTTTTTATGTGTGTTATTGACCGTTCTAAGAACTTTGATTAGAAAAATCTTTTAATTATTTAATGATTGCTACTTAATTTATTGTTACTAGGGTAGTAGGGTGTTAACAGGCAAGGCAAAAAACATGCTCTCTCTATATCCATCAAGCGGAACCCACTTCACCAAGTTCTCAATTAATCTTCAAAAAAAACTTGGAAACTGTTCGATTTGACAAGGTGTAGTCTTTTAAAAAATTACAGTAGTATTGAATAAAAAAAACATGTAATTTATTGTACATTTTTATTTCATTTTATGTTTAATTGTCAAATTGTTTATTATCTATTATACTCGTATATGGTATTACCACTTGAGAAAATAACATAGATAACCAAAATCTATTTTAAATTTATTAAAATATCCAAAAAAATTTAAGTTTTCAAAACAAACCTATAAATCGCAAAATGGCAAAGAGGGCTTGCGGATCGCAAATAGTGCTTGCGGATCGCAAATAGTGCTTGCGGATCGCAACACCTCCTTGCGATTTTGACTTTTTTTTACTTTCTAGATAAGATTTTTTTGTGAGATTTTCTGTACTTGCTAATACATAAAAGATAAAAAAGCAACTAGGACATGATTTCAACCATAAACACCATAATTCATTTTTCTTTCAATTTTTATGCCAAATAAAAAGGTATGTTTCTTGATTAAATATACTTTATGGGAAAATGTTATATACTGTTAACATTATATATGCTGCACTCACATTAATTTTCACACATGATAAAAAGCCCCCCTGATTTTAATGTTTATGAGAGCAACATTACATAACTATATACTGTTAACATTATATAAGTTATCCCCATAATTTAAATCAATGATTAATCTGCAGATTGTTAAACGTTTATCAGAAGGAGAATCTCTTAAATAGTTAATTAGTTAATCTGGAACTGATGCATAAAACATAAAAGTATCATGACCATATCGTGAATCAATTCTGCATTAGTTCACACACTAGTGCATGACTGAAGCTTAGAGAACAGGAACACTATGAAACTATATATGCACCCTAATAAGAATAAGGCTACTGAAAACACTGGGGGAGATGATGCCATTTTGCATTTAGTTGATGCTCAAAAGTTAGGATGCAGGACGTTAATGCTCATTAGTCATGTCAACACGATACTAGACGAGTAGCTGATGTGTTGTTTTCCAAATTTGACATCCGACTTTTAAGAGAGGGATGGAATCAACTCTGTATTTGGTTAGCTACTTACACTTATCAAGTTAAAAGTGTTTACTTTGCCACTGTCGTCTGATACGGGGATAGAATCAAGCATCAAGTTTCTAATCCCTCAAAATAGATTGTTACGATATTACATAATAAATCATAATTTAAACAAACTAGTTATTTAATCAGCATGAGGAAGTATACCACTTCATGATATATCATGATCCTTAATCTAATTAAGGCTCTTTTCACTTGATTACTGAGGAAACCCAATTTAACCACAATAAAGAAAACTAGCACATCTTCCTTTCCAGATATTACCATAATTCGCAACAAATACAAAGGTAATTCTATACTTGGTTAACAAATTCGACCTTCCAGCTATTAAAACAGAAATATCCCCCGGCTCCCCTTAATTAAGGCCACTAAAAGAAACCAAATTTGTTACCCTGACAGACAACAAAAGTTGGGCAATTCAAGTTGTTGTACTTCTTACTTTGTAGTATAAGCTCTTTGGGATGGACCAATTGTGTCACTAGACGTATCCTGGTATATCTCAAAGTGTAATACAACATACTTTAACCGTAATAGTTTGAGCTTGAGTGTATAAATATCTTCATGAAAGTTCACTGCAAGAAAACCTGTCAACATATATAGTCAAAATTCGTTGTTGCTTATCTTAAGGTATACGCCACTGACCACTTATCCGCCACATTTTCCTCGAATTGAATGAGTCGTTTCAACCTGTATTTGGACCTTTTCTGTTGCCAGAGCATGCCATCTTCATGCTGTTCACCTAGATAAGCATTAAGCTATCAACATCAGTAGGCAAAATCAGCTGTTGAATCGGTTGGAAGTTCTTAATAACACCCGTGAGAATTGATTTAGCTTCAAAAATAGTCCAAAAGCTAGTCAATTCTAAATATTCTTAGCAAACATTTGATTAAGTATTTATGGGATCATACTTAATGAATTATATATTTTATTAAGTATCATGTTTATATTGTAATCCAAAACAAGTACACAATGCTAATTAAGACCGGTTTCTATAACATTAACTAAAAATCCCAACTAAACTACCTGGCGGGGGACATGCAACATAAAAGCAGAGACCGGGGGTTCAAATCTCACTCCATGTCCCTTTAATCATATTTTCTCATATTGGCCGTGAGACCGGTCGGTGGAGGGCCGATAATGGGTCAGTTATCCATCTAAACTACCTATATACATCATGACATCATGCTATATATACATCATGACATCATGTGTTCCAGATTCAAGAGTACGAGACTATTTCCCTTTTTGATTGTATAATACTCTGTAAGTCATTTGTTTATTTTTGGACTATATTATAACAACATTGCATTTGCATAATTGCAACTACCTAGAGCAATCTTCAAAATTGTCGTTCTCATTGTGACATATTCACAAGCATCTAGCATACACTAGAAATTCGACAAATAGTTGATTTTTTTTTAGGGGGTTGTTTTGACTTATATGTGATGGTGATAATTGTGGTGTTGAATTGTTGATAATGCAATATTACGAGAAAATGGTATTTATTTGGTAAATATATGGTGGCACTACTTAAGTGATTTTTGAAATATGGTGGTTCAAAAGTCTATACAACATGGCCTATGACATGGTATCCATGTTTGGATGTGTCGGACTTGGCACTTTTCTATTTCTAAAAATAATAATAACATGGTACCGGCAATGAATAGCTTTCAATCGTCATTTTTTGATATTTTGATAATTGTGGTCTCGTAGACAATGATCTGGTGATGGTTACATCTACAAATTTCATTAAATACATTAGTCGAAAATATCAATTCATATTAGATTTGTTGAACCAATTCATCTTATTTGACTTACAATAATCATTTTTTTTAAAGCCAAATTAACTATCATGTTCCAGGTTCATTATTTAGAGATGTATTAATCGATGATGTGACTAATATAACATTATTAAGTATTTTAACATCGTTACTTTATCTCGTGCATATATCTTAGCTTAATATAACAAATTACAATTAAACGATTGCTTTAAAATCAATTTTTGATTACAGCGATCACAAACCACCACACCAATAAAGCACGTCATGTCACATCAGTAACCACGTCACAACACGTTAAGTTCAACAACAATTATACTAAATACTAGACACCGCCATATTACCCTTACATTTTTTAAATTAAAAAAACAAATATAATATTTAAAATAAAATTTTCATTCTTATTAAAAGCTGAGAAAATAACATGAGTATCTAAATTTTTATAAGAGTATATCAATTTAGCCAAGTTTTTTTGGATTTTCACAAAATACCCAACAAAATCGTAATAAAAGAGGAAAATCACAATAAGAAATTAAAATTTGCAATAAGATATTGTAAAATCGCAACAAGATAGTATAAAAGCGCAACAAAAAAAATTAAAAATTGTAACGAAAAATTAAAAACCACAACAAAAATTAAAATCGCAAAAAGAAATTAATAATCGCAAAACGTGAAATTAAAAAACGGTAACGAGAAATTGAAAAAACAATTGTCCTTGCGGCGGAGCACCGCTCATCCCCTTCTTGACGCGGCTATGTTTATTTGAAGTATTAGTTTTACTTGCGTAAAATCTTAATCTTCTTCTTCTTCTAAAATAAAAGGCAAGAAAGAAGAGAAGAGAAGAGAGGAAGGAAGTATGATGGATGAAGGGGAGATGATTAGATCATGGAGAACTACATTTCTGACTGTGAGAGACGAGATTCAAAACGACGCAACACACACACCCACCATCATCAATCTCCTCCACACTCTCGTCTTTTCCCATTCCAACTCCCTCCTTTCCGCCGCCCCCCTTCTCCCTCCCCATGAGGTCCCCTCTCACCTTCTTCTTCTTCTTATCATTATTTATTTATTAAACCTACCTTTTCTTTTCTTTTTTTGTTTAATTATTATTATTATTATTTTAAAATATTTAGGTCACTTCTGATGCGATGTTTGTTGTGGAATTGGGTCGGACTATTTCAATTTCAAATTCGGATCATCAACTTGTTATTCTTGATGCATTGCTCCGTTTATCCAACTTGGTAAACTCTCACATTTACATTCGCTTTTTCAAAATTCCATATTGTGCGAATTGTAGAATTTTCAGCTTGTATTACTTCCAGACTTCAAAGGAATTGCTACTCCGTGACGGGTGGGGTGACCAGTAGGATAGGAGATGTAGGGATAGTTCAACTTCAAAATGGAGTCAGTGAAACTGAAGGCCATTGCGAGATGGTATGCATATATGGAGACGTTTGACAAGTCAGTGATAGACAGTCGTGGGTTTACCTACTAAAGCCTTGGGTCCCCCTTATTTGTTTTCCAGTGGTCAGCAGGTTTAATTAACATGCTTATTATCCACCAAGCTTTTTATTGATGTGATCTTGAAAATCCGGTAATTAATTTCAGACCACCAGCAAGCTAACCATATGAAGAAAGGCTAAAATTGTTGTTTAGAGGGTGTTTAGATCTACGTTCTCAAATTGATCCCTGGGAATTAAAGTATTAGAACAGATAATCAGTTGTTTCTGCAAACTTTGAGTTTCAACGCTTGCAAAAGAGATCCCTTGTTACCATTAGAGAAGTCAACGATAGATAATTGTGTGTTCTGCCATAGCGATGAGTTCCCCTTGTTTGTTTGACCTTGTTAGAAGTCGTTAACATCTTTTTAAGCCGCCAAGACAATTCATGATTAGATCCCGTTAATGTTAAAACACAGCATTTAATGGTTCACCGCAAGCAAGCGAAGGACCACAATTGTTCTTTAGATTCTTATCCAATCTTACATTTTCTTCGTACATTGCTGTTCTGTCAGTACCATTTACGTAACGAGGAGCATCCGTCTTTTAACCATTTGATCATAATTATGCCTGCGATGGTTTTTTTTTTTTTTTCAGATCCAGAACTTGAGCCATTCGATTTCTTTGAAAATGACATCTTCGACATGGAGTCTTGTACTTCAGACCTTTGGAGGAATGGTGGAACTGTTTCTTGGCCCAGCTGCAATGAAGAGAGATCCTTCAGGAAGTATTGCTGTCATTGAGGCCACAAAACAGTGTTTAGAGACTGTTAGGTTTGTTCCTTAATACTTTCTCTATAAAGCATGGACTGTGTTAGATGTTAGTGACAATTTTTTAAATATTATTGCTTATTTCGTAATCCTACTTTTTAAAATTTTTAAATCTTTTGTCTAGGTCACTTGTTGATGTTAATCAGAGAACGATTATGTTGTCAGACAATGTGCAACTGCTAGACTTTCTTCTCAGAACGATCTCCTTGTCTCAAAATTTTAATCAGGGTTGTCCTGAATCACGGAAGATGATCCTTGAAAAAAATAACTTATGGGAAATTCAGACAACCGCTTTTACCATGATTAGTGAAGTTTTCTCAAGAGTTGGGAGTTCTGTACCAGCTGACCACTGGCAATCAACTGTTGATGTGCGCATTTTCCTTTGCAGAATTGACAAAACCATACTTCTATTTTTGTTTTTGGTTATAATATAATATTCTACTGTATCAGGCTTTAAGAAATATTATGGATGTGTTGTCAAGTAAGGGTCCGCTAGTGGAAAGCAATGTAATGGATAGGTAGTTGTCTTTTTTTTTTTCTTTCCATGGATAGTTAATTATGTTGATATTTATACTGAGTTTTTTCGCTAAGTGATTGTTGCATACATTTTGTAGATTTTTTACCTCTCTTCTGCATTGCCTGCACTTGGTTCTTACAAATGCAAAAGGACCCCTTCAAGACCATGTAATTTTGATTTTAAGTTTTGGTTATTTGGCTTTTTTTTGTTCTTCTCTATCTTGATTTACAAGTTTATGGATCCTTACAGGTCGCTGGCTTTGTAGCTGCACTTAGGATGTTCTTTGGTTATGGGCTTAATAGTAAGTCACAGATTGTCTCATCCTTGGGTGTCTACAAGAAAGATGTTAGGATTACAGATGTTCATTCTCAGTCATCTGAATCCAATAGTGGTCCCTATAGACCGCCTCATGTGCGTAAAAAGAACCAATCAAAAGATCAAAACTCCATGAGCATATCGGACAAAGATTATATGTCATCCGATTCTGATTTAAGTGATAGTGACGGATCAGTTAAAGGTATCGGCAATTTCAGGAGCTCTAAGGTTAGAGTAGCTGCTATAGTTTGCATACAGGTATGCTACTGCTCATATCATTTTAAAAAACTCACAGCACCATGGTAATTTGTATTAAGTGATATATATTTCGATTTTGTGAGGAAGGATCTTTGCCGATCTGATCCCAAGTCATTTACTGCCCAATGGACAATACTTTTGCCTTCTAGTGATGTGCTGCAAGCAAGGTAACAGACCATGCTGTTCATGTTGTTTTCCCATCTCTTTAGTTTGGTATATGTGTTATCCAAGTGTTACTCATTTGGCACGCTACATGACAGGAGGTATGAAGCAAACCTTATGACGTGTTTGCTATTTGATCCATATCTTAAGGTATCAAGTCTTTACTATTTATTATGTAAGTACTTTTCTGTTATAATTCATAGTAGTGTTGATACTTGGATATAATTTGTGAATTGCAGGCACGCATTGCATCTGCATCTACTTTGGCGACCATGCTGGAGGGGCCTGCATCTGTTTTTCTCCAGGTGGCAGAATACAAGGAATCTACTAAGTTAGGATCTTTCACTGCACTTTCCAGTTCGCTTGGTCAGATTTTAATGCAGCTTCACACGGGTATCTGGAGCTTTTTCTCTCATGGTTTAAAATTTTATTTTCAAACATGTGCTTACATATGTTTTGACTTTTTAATTATTTTTTTTTAAAACTGTTCTAGGTATCCTGTATTTAATTAAAAATGAAAAAAATAGTGGATTCCTCATCTCCTTGTTCAAGATTTTCACCCTTTTAATCTCATGTACACCGTAAGAATTCTTCTCATCATTACCTCAAGGTTGCTGCAGTGTTTCTGTAGCTTCCTATTACCGTTTGTTTTGCATATGGTTTTTAGAGTTAATGATTAATGTATTACATCATTTATAAACAGATACTCAAGAATGCCTGATGAGTTACTGGCTACAGTTATATTAAAACTTCATGGGAGAATTGTTGAGGGTTTTCATAACCATCATGATCAAACTGGACTGCTGGTTAGTTTTTCTGATATCACACATTTTGCTTTTCATTTTTGTGAATGGCGTTTGGCAATAAAAGATAGTTACTTTCCCGAGTGTCGGAGTGTGTCAACATTCAACATTGCTTTATCGCATCGTCTAACCACTTAATGAATATGGCTGTAAATAAAATTTTTGCAGGCTGCATCTTTAGTTTGCTTGACTGATGCTTTATCCGTCTCACCTTCTTCACTTAAAGTGAATGAAATGTTGGTGGCCGAACTATCTACAGGTTAACTTATCTTGCTCATGCATATTCTCTTTAGAGTCATGATAGATATTATAATTTTCATCCTAATGTTTATCTTTTTGTTTGATAATTGTACATTCCTTAATGAGTATTCCTTTCCAGGTCTTAATCATGATAAACCATATTCTGGTTTTCTTTCTACTTTGTTTTATTACTCTAAACCATGTACAAGCCCAGCAGTTATCCTTGAGGCTCTCCAGGTGATGTTGAGTTTAAAATCTCGTTATCATATGCATATATGAGTTTTTCAGAAATGAACAATTCTTAATGAAACGGAGCGTTTATCAAAGTTATTACTATCGTGCTGCAGGTTCTCAAAGCTGTGGCACACAATTACCCAAATATAATGGTTTTATGCTGGAAACAAATCTCTTCTGTAATTTCTGAAATTTTGGATCCCCCTCTTTCTGGATGCTCCTCAAGGGCAGGGACTGTCAATTCTGGACACACTGTTGGGACATGTGGGGAAAAAATTATAACCAGTGCAATCAAGGCAAGACTTAGACCTTGTTTTTCAAGTTTACATGAAATTGGGTTCTTTAAAAGATAATGATATTAGCAATTTAATATTATCTTTGTGACAGCTGCTGGATGAATGTCTTCGTGCTATCTCTGGATTCAAAGGAACAGAAGATCTTTCTGACGATAAACTACTCATCAGTCCTTTTACATATGATTACGTCAAAGTAAAAACGATATCATCCGCTCCATCATATGGACTAGAGAGCCAACCAGTTGGCAATGATGATCATCAAGCTTCTACGTCTGGCAGGCAGCAATGGTGTGAAGCTATTGAAAACCAATTGTCATCAACACTTTTTCATAGTTCAGCCATGGTTGGTTATAGAAGCTGTTATCTAGCTTTATCTTTTAATAAGTCATATGTTTATGGATATACCCTTGCATATATGTGGTGCTAATTATATTTTCCTTTTTTTAGGTGAGGGCTGCATCAATTACATGTTTTGCAGGAATAACATCCATTGTTTTCTTTTCCCTTCCGGAAGAAAAACAGTATCAAATTATAACTTATTCTGTAAGAGTCTAATGAAGCTCTCCTGCTAAACTGTCTTGTATTATTGTTTTCATTATTAGCATATTAAATATTGGTGTTCTCTGTTGAAAAATATATAGATCAATGCTGCCCTTGATGATGAGGTCCCATCAGTAAGGTCTGCCGCTTGTCGTGCAATTGGTGTCATTGCATGTTTTCCACAAGCATTAAAAAGGTAATTTGACTTTCTACTTTAGCGATAGTTTTCTTTATACAGAAAAGTTCAAGTCGTATATCTGAAATTTAAAACTTGAGACACATTATTGTTTGAATGTTATAGTGTTGAGATCCTTCGCAAGTTTATCAATGCTGCTGAGGTCAACAGCCATCATTCTTTAGTCCCGGTAATCATTATTTTCTTATATAATTGTCAAATTTATATTTGATACATTTCTAATATTGCCAGCTAAATATCTATGTAATTGCTTACTTTCAGGTTCGCATTGCAGCCTCCTGGGCTTTAGCTAACTTATGTGATTCTCTCCGCCACTCTATTGACAGATTTACCTTAGCAAGGTCTTCTGTAGGTGAGTACCGAACTTTAAGTGTTCTGTCAACTATTGTATCTGTATGTTTTGTTCTTTTTTCTCAACCGTACTCATTATGTGATAGATTTGATGGATTGCTCTAAAATGGTTTCGCTGCTAATTGATTGTTCTCTGAGGCTTACAAGGGACGGTGATAAGGTGAATAACATAAAAGCACTGTCCTTTTTCTTAAAAGAAAAACAAAACACTGTCCCCTTTTTCTTAAAAGTAAAACAAAACACTGTCCTTTTATTAATTGGTTTGGTTTATTTTTCATTCATATTTTGGTTTGTAGATTAAAGCAAATGCCGTAAGAGCCCTTGGCAATCTATCAAGATTTGTTCCATGTTCAAGCCAAGATGTTTGTGGTATTTCTGCAACTTCATCTCTGCAACTAATGTGGGAAGATCCATCTTGGTTGGAAAAAATGGTGCAGGCTTTTCTTTCTTGTGTTACAACTGGAAATGTGAAGGTATTCTGTATTCCTGAAACCTGAAATTTCAACTTATAAATGATTCCTTTATATTATACCTTTCTTTTGCCATTCAACATTTTTTCTAAATTGTGGGTTTTGTTAAAAAAAACAGGTACGGTGGAATGTTTGCCACGCATTGAGCAACTTATTTCTTAATGAGACATTAAAACTGCAAGATACTGATTGGTAAGAAGTGAACTTTTTTTGTGGTCAAATTATTGGAAAATGAAGGAAAAAGGATCCCTACTATTATGATATATGAATCTTGGCAACTGTTTTGCGGCGTTGAACTGTCGAATCACAATTGATGCTATTGATGTTAAAATTTATATAATAATCTCTGGACACAAGTTATTTTGTAATATTATTATCGAAGTCATTTTAAGCATTTGATTTACTTAATCCAATGGACTGGTTATTCTTTGTTTCCCATGGGGCTCCTTCAGTTTTTAGTATTCTTTTGCTACTGCCCCGTGATTATTCTAATTTCCAGATTAACCATTTTGCTTGTGGAGTTCTGGAAATCCCCTATTTGACAACTTATATGACTTTTATGAATCTTGGCAAATGTCTTTCAGTGTTGAACTTGCGAATCACAATTGATGCCATTAAAATTCAAATATTTTTATGAAACAAGTTATTTTTTAAGTTATTATCAACATTTTAAGCATTTGATTTAGTTGATCCAACTGACTAATTATTCTCTCTGTTTTCTGTAGGGCTCCTTCAGTTTTTAGTATTCTTTTACTATTGCTCCGTGATTCTACGAATTTCAAGATTAGAATACAAGCTGCCGCCGCATTGGCTGCCCCATCTACAATTTTGGGTGAGTCATTTAGGAAAGGAAACTAAGAAGCAAAAAGAAAGGGAAGTTCGAATTATTAAGAGAAACGATTAAGGGTAATCGTGGGGGCTAGAGGGCCTACACATGAAATCCTCATGATAATAACAC